>JAPWDM010000001.1:179020461-179193475 GCA_035578155.1 Brachynemurus nebulosus | reverse complement strand
TTTACTTGAGAGTCGTTAAAAAAAATCGATTTTTTTTTTTTTGCAGAAATTGGTAGCTAATTATGTGTAGAATATGTTCCCAAAGTGATTTTAAATCTTTTTTGTTTTTGGATTTCGGTGGTTTATTACCGGCGCTAGGATGTCCGCCAACAAGGCATTGGATTTTCGGATCGTCACACTGCAGTATCTATAAAATGGACAATTTTTTATATTTTTCCTTGAAAAATTTTTTTTGTATAATTTAATACTTAATAAATATGTGTACAAAATTTGAAATTGATAATTACTTCCGTTCTTGAGAAAAAAATTCTAGAAAAATACATAATTTTTAAGGACTCTAGAGTAACCCCCCCCCTTAACTGAAGTTAATTTTCTTATATTATCCTCTGTACCATTTCATTTTTTTTTTTATAAAATATTTTGATAAATACAGTCAATCACTTATACGAGATGCAAGGGGTGTAAAATGTATAAAATACCATTAACAAATACACATAAAAAAAACAACAGTGGACCACTATTAACTAAAAGTGTATCCGTAGTCGGACACACGAGGCTATCAGACTAGCGCCAGTCTCTCAGGTACACATTATATGTAATATGTACAGGTCGTCAAAATAACCACATATTGCTTTTAATGGCCACGACAGTTATCACACAGTCAATTCCATCAATTAGATCTACTCACCAAGAAAAAAAAAACGAACAAGGAAAGTCTTTCTGCTGTCCACCCTGCGATTTTGTTCATCCTTCAATATGTTAAATATAGTAATTATAGACACGATAAGCCCGTTTATGTTAGGCAATATCATTGAAGCCACCAGCGGGGTGCGATATGAGGAACATAATGTACTGCTTATTACTCAGTAAACGGGATCATATTTATTGCAAGTATACATATACATATACAGCTGAACTTATTTTTATGCGGTGGATAGGGACCGCATAAAAAACGCACAAAAAAATATATTCAAAAACATCATAAATAGCTATAAAAGGCCTAGTTCGGTCCAGATTGTAAAAAAAAATTATTTTAAGCGGTGAATCGGGACCGTATAAAAAAAGTTTCATCGAAAATACATAACTCAGCTCAAAATCCCACAATTTCCTTATAAGTTGTTTTTCTAAACGAGATAAAGCATTAATTTACACCTGGGAACATTTTATTTCATTTTTATAATATTATAAAATGCATCTGCAGAAAAACTTAATGATGCAATAGATTATATTCTTATGCAATGTATTAATTAAATGCTTAAAAACCATTAAAAAACAATTTTATCAAAGAAAGTTATTATAGTTAATTTTTAAGTTTCTTATTGTCTCTTGATTTTGATTCACATTATGCATTTTAATGGCCATTTAAAAAAAAAACCGCATAAAGAAATCGCTAAAAAAGAGTCGCACAAAAAAAGACCGCATAAAAAAAGGGTTAGCTGTATACGTATTTGAAAATATAAACCAATACCATATCTTTCGTTAAAATTTTGTAGTTTTTTTTTTAAATTGTTACAACGGATACGACGGTTACTGTGGTGATTACAATATTACAAAGTTATAGTTGATGGTATCTTAAACGTATCTCTTGAGGCTATATTTATTTACTGATACACTCATTGTCAGTCTATAGATATATTTATTAGTCTGCGATATTGTTTATAAATATTTAATACTTCAACTATTTTTATCTGTGGATTCACACACTTCAAGGGGATTCCCGCCCCTCAAATATCTTGAAAACAGTAAAGGATAGAGAAAAATATAGGTCTTTACATATATACAAGAATGAATAAAATCGGATGCAGACAGCAGAAAGGCTTTCCTCATAGGTAAGTTGTATTGTTATTATTATTATAACTTTGATAATGGTAATTTTTATGTATTAACGATTTCTCATATATAGATTTTAGTATTGTCTTATCAGTTTATTTTAACAGAATCAAATGAATCTCTGTGGAGAAACTGTGGAATGTTGTAGTTAGAGTTTATTCTAATTGATTTCAAATGTCATCTTTGATTGGCACTAAAGAACGTACGCCATTAACTTTAAGGTGCTTGTGGGAATTCGAAAACCCCCGTATAATACGATAATTACACTCGGAAAAACAATGATTTTGTATTTTAAGAGGAATAAAATGCGTAATATAAAATGTAGAGTTTGGTTCCAGAAATTTTAAAGACGTTCGAGCGCGTCCACAAAACACTACAGAATAATGTTATGTAGCTACCACAAAACACTATACCTGTATGTTATGCATACAGAGATTGTACTTGTTCATGTGTCATATCGTGTCGTGTATATGGGTGATTTTTATACGTACCACCTATATGTATACTGATCTATGACATCAATGCATACACAGTTGTTGATTGAAATTTAGTAGTCTGATTTGACCTTGTATGTATATTATGTACGTTTACACATCAAAATCTACCCGAATATTAATTTCAATAATTAATATTTCATTTTAACGTTCGTCAACACGATTTTTTTTTTGTGCAATTATATAAATTGCATATTTCAAAGAATATTTTTAAACATTTTTTATTATGGTCTCTACTCTTATAATATACTTACTATAATTTTTAAAATGAAAAAATGCTGTTTAGAATATTTTTTCCTAATAGCTCTGTCTTAAAAATTTGATTTTTAATCGTCAATTACTTTAAGAAATGATCTATGAAGGCCTTAAAATCTTTGAGGGAAGATAACTATGTAACTGAACTTGTCAATTCTCTAAAATTAAAATTTTTATCTACTATTAGGTTTGACGCACGAACGTCCTTAAAGACATAATTATTGGTGGTGTTAAGGCATTCTTATTTTATTGCATACAAAGTATTTAAGGAGAAATTCGCCCAAAAAAAAAAAAAAAAAAAAAAAAAAACAAAAATCGACCTTTTTATTATTTCTTTTTTTACATACAAATAAATATTTTATTAAACAACTAAATATACAACATTATTTCTACATGTGTTGAGACTACAAAATTATTTTTTTTTAAGTTCAAAAATGAGCTGAGTATAAATGGCATTGAAGTCGACACTATGAGATTTTTCCACCTTGATGGTCCCGCGCGTTCTGAAATCCCCAGTGGACTAATATAAAAAAATCAAGAATTTTCTGAAAATATACAAATATACAGTTATGGCACTAACTAAGATCTGAGAAAGAAACTAAATAAAAAACAACCGAGAAATTGCATTTTGAAAATAAATTTTCAAAAATTACCGTTTGTTTCTCGACCATAAACAAACAATTGCCATTTTGAAAATATTTTACGGAACCAAAAGATCCAAGTTCCTGCCAAACTGACGGTATCGAGGTATGGCACTTTGAATTATGTCGATACCTCAAATACTTTTTAAGATTCACGAGGAACCATGTCAAAAAACATTCTTTCGAGTAAAAAGCACTTAAAGTTTTTTTTTTTTTTTTTTTTAAATTATAGTAAAGTGTGCGCACTAAAATGCCCAAAACTTTTTGATTTTTGATTTTTTTCAAAATAAAATTTTAGGAGAATATTTTCAATACCTTAAAAAGCATAACTATGGAGAAAAAAATTTCTTCTTTTCTCCATTCTCGATTACTTTTTTTTTAGCGAACTCCCCTTAATAATTATTAATAGAGGTTTCTGAAAAAAATTGGCTTATTAATTCTAGACAAGCTTTATTACATCTTGAAAAGGAAAAATTACCTTTATCCAAAACATATGTATCTTTTAGTCATTATTTTTATTTTTATTTTTATTTTTTTTAAATAAGAGAATATAGCTACATTAATTGGGACACAACTTTATTAATTAAGGTTAAATGAAAAAAAAAGATATTTTTTTAGCCAAAGAACTTTTTTTACTTAGTTAATTTACACCTGCAATTAAATATGTTTATATTACATTTATCATATAAATATACCTTAATTTATACCATTACATGTTTTTTCACTAAAATAAATTGTAATGACATGGACGCGGTGCAGTGTGTAAGAGCGAGGGGGTAGCGGGTAGATACAGAGTGAAAAGTTACAGAGACATTTTTATACATTTTATGATTTCTCATAAAATATAATAATATGCATTAGTAAGTTTACTGTCGATATTTTCAGTGCTGAAATGTTCGTGGTTTGAGATTTTTCTTGTAACGCTGAGGCAATCGTCACATCTATGAAAAGTTAAATTTCAGGCAGTAATCTCAGGAAAATGGAAACTTTTTTAAAAAAGGTATTGCCTAAGATGTAAATATGTAAGGTTTATGGAAGAAACGAATTCAACAATCTGATATATTTAGGTACCTATTTTCAACTTCCCATTGGAAGTTATTGTAATGGGTCCGATTTTACGAATCGCTAATTTTGACATATCTCCACGTTTCAAGGTCACTAGAATCCGAATCCACCGTTTTTAGCGTGATGTCTGTGTGTGCGTTTGTTAGTTCGTTCGTTCGTTCGTGAATTTTTTTTCGTCTCGCATATCTCGAGAACAAATGATGATATCAACTCCGGACTAATTTTATTAGATGCGTAATCAAAAAATGAAGACCGGATAAATTTTTCAGCAAATTCGGATTAGCGGTTTGTTTTTTGTGTTAAAAAAACGGAATTAACTTTATTAAGATAACATAGATTATATGGATTTTTTACCATGTCTTTATTATATAATGGCCTAAGAACCTTCTGTGATGTTAAAAACGCCAGTAAATTATTGTAAAAAAAAAAAAAGAAAAGAACACTAGACGGAAAAACGAAATGAGAAACTTTTTGTGAAATATTTTTTGTCTCGTGTATCTTGAGAACAAATGATGTTATCATTTGTTTGATAAGGGTGGAGCCCCCACCCTTAGGTACAGAACGCGAAGCCTCCGATGTGGTGCAAAGGGCAAGTCCCCTGAATTATAAAAAAAAAGTTATTCATTTGCAATAGTCTTTAAGGGCATCCAATGGGAAGTTGACAGTGTGGGTAGACCTGTCCCCCAAATTTTTTTAAAAATATTTTTCTAGCGTGTAGAAACTGAATCAAACTCATGAGGATTGAATGGTTCTAGTGCCAACAAAAATACCGGTGAAGAACTTAACATTTTTGTTGAGTTTTTTGTATTTAAAAACTGATAGACAATGTTTTGACAATTTAAAACAAAAAAAAAACCTTGTATATAGTTCAATATTTTAATACAGTAGAACCTCTGATTACCGACATCTCTCTTAACCGGACCCCTCCTACAACCGGACAAATTTTGCATGACGGTGGCATGCTATACTAAAACTAATGCATTCAGCACTCTCTTAAGCGGACCCTTTGTTATCCGGACGCGGACACAATAATTTTTGATGACGACATATATTATTTAGTACATTATTACCTCAATTAACCGGACACGAGTACGTCTAATACGATGTATACCTATAGGCGTTAGGTATAATTGTTCACGTTTTAACTTGTTGACAATGATTCTAATGTGAGTAATGTGGAGACACTTAAATTCATTCATAAAATTGATTTGAATTAAAAAATTAAAAAAAAAATTAATTACAAAATTAATTATGAATACTACATTATTTAATTCTATTATTTACTCTGCCCCTGTTAAGCGGACACCTCTGTTAGCCGGACATATTTTTGCGTGACACTTCTGTCCGGTTAACAGAGGTTCTACTTTATTAAATTATTAAATAAATAAATAAATTAAATTTATTTAATATTAAAATTATACTTTAATTTGTTAGCAATATGATTATTTATTTTAAACCTTTTGCATTACTCTAAATGAGTTTGAAAATTGTAACAATAAATTTTTACATAAGATTGGACAATTATTATTATTTCAAAACGGTCAAATCCGGGTAAACCACCCAGCGATGGCAGAAACCACAAATTCATAAGGATTTCGCTGTTATAGAATTACGAAATTCTACAAAAATGAATTGAAATTTAATTTGAAAAATTCCAAATTCCTAGTATTAATAGAAGTAGGCACACTAGAAATATACGTTTTAAAAACAGAATATTCCTGTCGCAGCATCCTGCATAACATAGCGAATTTCCGTTTATAAAAGTTAGTTTTTCTTAGAAACTAGTTGACATAGAATAATAGTTTAAAGACCTTTTTTATGTGATTTTTTCTCCTCTTTCCAATGGTCTAAAAAAATTTCACAAAAATTTTTGAATAAGGGGAAATTTTGGTAAATTTTTTTCACGAAAATTGCCAAAAAACCATGCTCCGAGCATCGGACGTGTCTGGTTAACGAACTCGTCCAACGGTTTGGGATTTCCAATATTTTCACTAAATTTCATAAACGTAAGACATTTCGTTCGAGGGTTATCGCACAATTTCTGCCAAAGTCCCGGGCTCAAGTCGCGTCATGACAGTGGCTGTAGTAGCTGAATTCCATTCTGGAAATTCGCTAAAAAAATCCTAATCAATCAAAGAGGTAATTTATAAATTTATTTATTAATTTTTTTTTTATATTATTCATTTGTGTATTATCAGTTGTCAATTGTTTTAATAATTTATTATTAAGCAAATAATCATAATTTATTATGAAATTCATAAGTTAAATATATAATAAATAATTAACGAAACAATATGTTTTACGCTTATCTAGTATACAAGTTAATATAATTATAATATCTATAAGTATATCAGCAATATGTATTTTGTGATAAAAGCAGTTATGACTGTGAATGTAATCTAATCAAATATTAGAAATGATAAGTAAAAAAAATGCATAAATTTTTTCGCGTTAATTTATCGCATGCATATTATATTATAACAAATGCGCCAAGTACGTGCTGAACACGCATTAAGTTAGGGTTACTCAGTGGCTAGATGTTTTCGTAGTTTTCCGAATACAATTTAGAATATTTAAACATATTTTGTACAATTTATCATAAAAATAGAAAAATATTTTCGACAATATTACTTGCACATGATAGTGTAAACTATGTAGTGGTCAATTATATGTGATAATTTGGTTCCAAATATCGTCTTTAAAGATAAACATTTTCTTTAAGAGTGTTGAATACGTATGCTGTTAAGGCAACACTAAAAGATATATGATAGAGAAAAATAAAAATTCCCCTTAATGATCTATAGACTTGATTTCTTAAAGATTGTTTCCTAATTCTTAAATTTCATCCTTTTGTAGGTACTGCATTTTCCTTCACTTAACTGGGCGACAATTAAGTGGCCTATATCTGCGAAAATTACCGACATAATTTAGCTTAAATAACCTTAATGTGATACCTTTTACCAATTCTTAGTATCTACATTTTTTTAAAAATATTTTTAGATACACAGTTGAAAGGTTATGGAGGTAGGCAGCGGGGAGGACTTTTCTAACAATATCTCGGATCTGTGGTACGTGAAAAAAATTTTTATGCCCACTTTCCAATATAAAAAGTAGGTACCTCAAAAAATAAAAAAAAATTTTTTTATTGTTTTCTAATAGAGATCTATACTTGAGGAAATATTATGGCGCTGTGGGTGCAAGCAAGGAGGTGCAAGGGGTACTATCATGACCCGGGCGCCACTTTGAGAGGGGCGCCAAAAGCTAATAGGAGGGGTGCTTTTACTTTAAAAAAATTTTTTTTTACTCAGGTTATGACTTCAAATATATATCACACAAACAAATCCCTGGCGAGCAAAATAATTTTTCCTGATATTTTAAATACACCGTTTCGCTACCTTCCAAATTTTGGGAGTTTAGGGGGGGGCGCAAGAAAATTGTCACGCACCAGACGCCAGTTATGCTCGCTACGCCTCTGGAGAAATGTACAAGACAAAATTGTAAGGATTCCGAAATTTTTTTTTCGAACCCCAATAAATATCTGCGGTAATATTATTTACAGATCTGTATACTTACTCACTGTGTATGCCATATAGGAACTAATGATGTCGGATGATTAACCGATTACTCGGTTTAGTCGACTAATTTTGTTGATATTTAGTCATTTTTTAGTCGACCATTTTGTCCTCGATTAAATGACTAAAATGATTAATTTTTTTTTTTTAAATGACTTAAAACGACTAATTTAATACTTTTTCTGTAGATATTATTTATTGAACTCCAAAAAAAAAAAAAAAAAAAAAAAACTAAGAAATTATTTATTTGTATGATTCTTTACCTTTATGTGATTAACAAATTGTGATATAGGTATCATATCTTTTTTTAAGAAAAAATATTAAAATAATTAAATTAAAAAAAAAAACATAGTTTTTGAAAAAACAGCATATAAGTTACCCTATTCACGAATTCGACTAAAAATTGAGTCGATTACATAGGCGACTATTCTGTGCTCGATATTTTCGGCTAATGTGTAATTGTGTCTGAAAAACAACTCTACAGCCATTCTTTTGTTACGGACATGACATTTTCTCGCACTTTACACGTCTTCTCATAAGAAAAAAAAATAGAAGTTATTGTTTTTTTATAAATTTTCAATACTAAGCAGATAGACAAATGTGTACACAATATTTGTATACTGAATATAAGATATATAACATTATTAGTTTTAATGCTAGAGCTAATAAAGTTTGTGTTACGGACGTGACAAAAAGTACCTTTTTGTCGCGTCCGTGACATATCTCTAGCATTAAAACTAATAATGTTATGTATTTTATACTCAGTACAAATATTGTTTACACATTTGTCTATCTGCTTAGTATTGAAAACTTATAAGAAAACAATAACTTCCTATTTTTTTTTTCTTATGAGAAGGCGTGTAAATATGCGTGAAAATGTAATGTCCGTAACTAAAGAATGGCTGCATATGTATCAGTTTGAATATTTTTAAGTAATTAATTTTACCTGTCAGTAGTAACAAGTCGGGAGCGAACTAACCTACGACCCTTTTTCAAGATATGATTAAAATATGACCGCGGGAGCGAACTAGTATGCACCTTTTTTACTGCAAAGGGTATGTTTCAAAAGAATGGCTGTTTAGTCGATTAATCGACTAATTGCTCCTCTGCTCGACATCACCAATAGGAAACAATTACGTGTTAATCGCTTAAAATTAGCAATCCAAGTTAACCGAAACAATTATAGTTTTTTCTGAATTTTTGAATCTTATTGAAAAATTAAAGAGCGGAGACACATTTATTCCTGTCTTATTTATCTAAATTTTATTTTAAAAGTACTTTTCTAGATGAGAATGAAGCTAATCCTCGATTCTCGCGACTATAATTATCTACGATTTTTTTTTTATTTATTTAAAATTTTTTTGTGCATCAACCATTTCGGTTATTAGCACAGGTTTGAAAATTTCTACGATTTTTAACAGAATTACAACTATTTTAGTTTTTAGCACAAAAACAACACAGCGATGGTGGTGTAATGGTCAGCATAGTTGCCTTCCAAGCAGTTGATCCGGGTTCGATTCCCGGCCATCGCATAATTTTTAATTTTTTTCTTTAAATAAATTTTTTTTTTATTACTCATGCGGGAGAAGTACTAACTTGGCGCACACATTTCTGTACGCAAAATAGCTGTTTGCCCACTGTACTTTTCCCACATACTTTTTTGCGTGCGGAAAGTAATTGTCCACACGCAAATTAACAATAAAACACGCAAAGCCGCCTCTTGATTTTTCATTTAATAAATATCTCGTAATTATTTCTATAGAAACCACCAAAAAAGTAATTTAAACAATATTTAATTCAGAAAAAAAAGACGAATACTCAAAAATATTATTTTAAAAATTTATAAAAATCTAAAAAATTATAACAATATAGAAAAAAGTATGTGAAATTCGGAATAAAAAATAGTATGTGCAACTCGTGTGGGATTGTCGATTGCCCACTCAAGCGAATGAACGCACTCACACGTTCGTGCGCTCAACTTCGCTTTCGTGGGCAATCGACAATTTCCCGCACTTATTGCACAATATACTATTTACTTAGAATACATACACATTTGCTTATCTACAAAAATTACGATTTAAACTATTTTTGATAAAATCACAAGTTGAACTACCGCAATTTCCGTTTATTCAAATTTAATCTATTTCAGTTAAAAATTTTTGACAGTAACATTATATGATAATTATGAAACTGTTTAGAAATGATAAGTATCTGACAATAAAATTTAAAATTTAAATTTCAGCTCTAGATTTGTGGTTTTTAAATAAAATGAAATAATAATATTTAAAAAAAAAATTTACAAATCATTGTAGATTTTTTTTGATAACTATAACCACCAAAATAAAATAGATTAAGCTTGTGGATTAAAGATAAGTTAATTTCTGGCCCGCCAAGCCTCGGACCGGGCTCGGAAAAGGGGGCTCGAATCCATTAGTAACGGGTCTGCTGTAAGTAACTTTAGAACGTTGGGATTTAGGCGAAGTATACTCCCTATTATGAGGGACTAAAGTATAGAGGCGTAGCGAGGGGGGGGGGTGCAAGGGGGTCTATCACGCACCGCGCGCGACTTGCAGAGGGGCATCAAATGTGCGTCAAATATTAACTATACGTGTTTCTGGTAGGAATGGGGCACCCAATAATGTCTCGTGCCCCGGGTACCAGTTTTGTTCACTACGTCACTGCTAAAGTACTTATATATTTTAACCTCGATATTGCGAGAAAGAAATTTTTTGGTTAAAACCATCTTTTTCATTGTAAAAACAGAGAAATAATGATTTTTTAAAGGATACAAATTTTTATAATATTTAATCTTGTATAACAATACCTACTTAATAAAAATTATTTTTTTTATAAATTTTAACTTTTTCATCGGCCTTGCACCTACTTTCTATCTGTCCTTTGTAAATCAATCAAAGTAAATGTACAAATAGACCTTGCCCTGTCAAAATTTGTTTATTATTATTATTGTAAATAATTATAGATTATGTACAACTGTTAAAATAAAAATGGGTTTTTTCTCTCTGTTCGAATTATTTATAGGTTTATTTCATTGTAAAAATAATACATTTATAACCATTTTATGTGATTTACTAATAAACTGTGACTAGACAATTGTTATAGCACAGTGGTTCTCAAACTTTTGCACCGTGACCCCCTTTGTACTTAAAAATTTTAAAAAACCAACAAAATATGTAAAAATGTGAAGGATTGTGTAAAATATGGGTATGTTATCTGTAATCAATTGTTTCTGCGACCTACCTAGCGGTCGCGACCTCAAACTTTGAGAATCACTGCTATAGCACATCCGACCTGTGTGTGTTCTATCATCGACTAATACGTCAGCTTCGAGTGTTAACGATAAAGGTTATTGTTTTGTGAATAATTTTTCAAGAAACTCACCTTTAGTGTGCAGTTTTTTGCAAAAAAATAGATTTGTTCTAGTCAAATTAGGTATACCATTTTTTAGCAAATTTAAAATTTAGTTATTAGGGTGGAATGGTGAGATTTGAGCTTGAGACTGTGATAGAAATGTGTTTTTAAGTTCCTAGAAACCGAAAATAATATGTACATATATGTGTGTCCGTACGATAGCACTCGAACGAAACATTTTAACTTAGTGAAACTAGGAAGTCCAAAAATGTTGGATGCGTTCGTTAACCAGTACCGTCCGATTGTCAGAACCGAGTATTTTGGGCTTTTATCAACAAAAGTATTTTTTTTTTGCCCAGAATTTACCAAAATTCATATATTTTCCAAATATTTATACACGATCGAAAAGAACAGAAGAAATATATGATTTCTCTAATTTGCATATTTGTAGGTAATCAATTTTATTTTACATTTATTAGTTTTCCTTAACTCTAATTTAATTTAAATGCTGTTGTAACAAGCGATGGTGGTGTAATGGTCAGCATAGTTGCCTTCCAAGCAGTTGATCCGGGTTCGATTCCCGGCCATCGCATTATTATTATTTTTATATTTTTTTTTTTTTTAATTGGTGTTTGCATATTAAGGGGAGATTCGCCAAAAAAACATCAAAAATCAACCTTTTCTTATTATTTTCTTTTATACAAATAAATATTTTATTAAAAAATTAAATATAGACATTGTTTCTACATGTCTTGAGAATACAAAAAAATTTTTTTTAAATTCAAAAATTAACTGAATATAAATGGTTTTGAAGTTGGCACTACGAGATTTTTCCACCTTGATGGTTCCTTGCGTTCTGGAATCCTCAGTGAAACAAAATCAAAAAATCAAGAATTTTCTGAAAAAAATATACATATACAGTTATGCCACTAACTAGGATCTAAGAAAAAAATAAAAAACCAGCCAGATATCGCATTTTGAAAATAAATTTTCAAAAATTACCGCTTTTCTCGACTATAAACGGTCGCCATTTTGAAAATATATTATGGAACCAAGAAATCCTAGTTCCTGCCAAAATGACGGTATCGAGGAATAATGTGCACTTTCATTTATGTCGATGTCTTAAATACCTTTCGAGATACATGAGGAACCATGTCGAAAAACGTATTTTTGAGAAAATAGCATTTAAAGTTTTCTTTTTTTTTTAAATTGAATTATAGTAAAATGCGTGCACTAAAATGCCCATAACTTTTTGATTTTTGATTTTTTTTTAAATGAAATTTTAGGAGAATATTTCTAACACCTTAAGGAACATAATTATGAAGAAAAAAGAAATTGATTTTTTTTTAGCAAACTTCCCCTTAATAAATTTTTACTGCGGTTGTCTGTCCGACTGTACCCGATTTTCTGAATAACTACCGAACGAATTTGACGCTGAATGTTGATATCAATGTAAAAAAGCAATCATCGGATAAATAGCTGGAAATAGTTATGTGAAAAAAATGTATTTGTCTCAAATCTATATACAATGCGACTTAGCAAAGCATTTCAAATCCAGTTTAATACAACGAACAGAGAACGACTATAGCCTATCCTTAAGTTAAATAATAACAAGCAACTAAACAGGTGCATATGTGTTGTTACTATACACTATGGTAATAAAATATATACCTATTTCCTACCTAACATTATTCAACGTACTACTTTCTCAAAAGTTCTCTGTTCGTTGCATAGAACCTGAATCCAAAATGTTTTGATGAGCTACAGAGTATTGTTCCCTATGCCTTCCTATACCAATCATCCGATTGTGACCAAATTTTGGTGAGTTGCTGTGCGCATGCCCGCGAAGATTTCTGAATAAGTACAATCATTTTACAATGAGTGGCGCGCGAATCGTTTCAATAAATGTGTGTACTTCATAGTTTATTAAGTTGTGCGCATGCTCGCAAAGGTTTCTTAATTAGTACAATTATTTTACAATAGGTGGCACGCGAGTTGTTACAACAAGTGTGTGTGTGCATCTGATATAGTTTATTGCACTTAACATTGTATTAAATTTAATTAATTTTATGTCGGAACATCTTTTGAAACCAGAAACGAACGTTTGATAAATATTTTAGATAAAATTCACATGCAAACAGTTTCACTGAGGTTTAATTACAACACACAACAAATATGGACGATGGATATGGCCGAATGAAAATTTTAAATCAAAATTCACCGATATTTTATTACATATTTATGCTAAATTACGCACTTAAGAAGAGTAATATGTAAGTATTAATTTAATTACTAAACAATGTATTATGCTATTATTAATTCTTTTATTATCTAATAGAATTTTATATGCAAAATTATAATGACTTAAGTAATTAATTATTAACAATTTTAATCCTATTGTTACATTTTTTTTTCAAGTTCATTATTCAACCTAGTAATCAAGTATAGTTCGCGCAAGCAAAAATGAAATTTCTTAAATTTTATATTACCTATAATAGGTAGGCTATAACACATGTTTACATATACACGAATATATTTATAAAAATGCACCCATAAACTACGTAAGCCGCTCGAGAAGACGTCTGGGCAAGTGGAGAGGAGGGCGGTAGAATTGAGTATAGTTCTATTTGGCACAATTTATTAAAACAAACCATTTACAAAGACTTACGTATGACATTTTGGAATTCACAGAGCTACTTCAAACGGATTATGTTACCATTTGGTCACACAGTTTTCACCGTTAAATTTTAACATAGTTTCGACCGTTAAAAATTTAAAATGAAGTTACGTAGCTTTTTATGAACGCCTCCTAATGAATGTAAACTGAATGGGCAAAATTGTGTCTTTTTTAGATAATCTTTTGATAGTCAACCGAGTAGCTGTGCGTCCTTAGGCACTGGTATTAATGATCTGGTAGATTATGGATTCGATTTCTGTGCTCCTGAAGGTTTTTCCAAATTTGAGATAAAGCTTTGCAAGAATATCGACACAATTTCTTAGAAAGACGGCTGCAGTCGCATACCTATCAAATCCTAGCTTCTCCATTATAAAATCTCGCATTGTAAAAATATGGTATTATAAAATTATTATGAACTAGCTGTACCCGCGACGTCGTTCGCGCGACGCATTGTTATAAACTCAGGGAGAAGTTTATAATTATAAGTGTTATAATGATACAGAACTTGCACAGAACAATAATTTTTGCGTGATGCATCCATAAGCTCAAAATGTTTCCTTTATTTTTCCGTGGGAATGAAACATTTCCCCGTAATAAAAAGTATCCTAAATGTGACGCAGGTAATATGCTATCACCACATACCAAATTTCGTCAAAATCTCTTCAATAGTTTTTGCGTAATGTGTGCACATGCTCAATATAGTTTTTCTATTTTCCCGTGCGAATTTTCCTGGAGTCAAGAGTATCTTGGATGTTGACTCAGACAATAACTCATCACCATACCAAATTTCATCAAAATCCGTTCAATAGTTTTTGCCTAATGTGTCTACATGCTCAAAATGGTTTTTCTATTTTCTCGTGGGAATGAGTCATTTTCCCGGAATACAAAGTATCCTAGATGTTGACCCAAGTAATAAGTTATCATCACACCAAATTTCATTAAAATCCGTCCAATAGTTTTTGCGTGATGCGTGAACAGACAAACAGACAAAAATTTTAAAAATTGGTGTTTTGATATCTACATCGGTAAGTATTTACAGTATCAGTACAATTTTCAAAAATTATTCCATGTACAGGAATGGTCTCGTTACAGTTTTATCATATGTATAGATAAAATATAAAAATAATGATGTGGAAGTTGTTTGCTATAGATAGTAAATCCTGTATGCTAAAATTTTGATTCAAAACATTTGCAATAGAAATCGACAAAGCGAATGTTGAAATAATTGTGAATCTTTAACATATTGCGATTGCGAAGGTAAAAATATATCGGTTATAACTTTAAATTTGATATAGGTACTGTTGGCATCCTTCAGTTATAATGAATTACTAAAAATATATAGGTACATTCCAAATTATTCGGTGAAACAGAGCAGTACAATTAATGATAAAATTATCATTTTTGCTTGCGTGACTTATACTTTTATCACCTCAGAATTACATGGTTTAAAATTAATTTTTTGAACCATGATCAAATGTTTAATGGCCCATGAGTGCCAAATTGTTTTGCGCTGTTACGCTTGACGCAATTTTTAAGTTTTAACACGGCCGACGTCTACCATAGGTAGATTAGGATGGCTCCATCCATACTATGATGACTGACGCCATACATTTACAAAATTTTGACATATTAAATTTAACCGCTAGTGTTTAGTTGTGCTTAGTGGAAGCGCTGGATACTTGAAAGTAATAATTCGTTCACTCCAAAGTAATAACTCGTAAGTAGATAGGTATAAGTTTATAATATAGAACGCAAAATGTCGTTACTTATTATTTCTAATTTATTAGCTCGGTGTGAACCATCAAAAAGCAATTTTTTTAAAAAATATTTTGTAATTATCTGAAGTTATATTTTAATTGTGTCAAAAATTAATGTAAAATTTATAATTTGGTATAAAATATGCAATTTTAGTAATGTTAAATTTCATAAAATTAAAATCGTTAATTTTGTAACGTCACCAAAACTAGCTACTAAAAACTCTACCAGCACTTAATTTGACACAAGTACCACTATTTTTGGAAGAATTTTTTTTATTTTACAAATGAAAACTTAAAATATGACGCATTTTTATAGAAAATGGATTTGCAATCACAATTTTCACAGATTTCTGTGTGGTTTTTTAGTGTTTCAAAACTTTACTAAGTACCTATTCGATACTAAATTAAGGAGGGAGTTCAAATAAAAAAGCAACTTTTTTATTTATGATTATTTTGCTTGTTGAAATTTTTTTCAAATGAGAGAGGGTTTCAAATCGAAAATTTTGTTTTTGAAACATTCATTACTCTTCCCTGTGCGGAGAGGGGGCCCTTTTTTACAAGTTTTTAAGCGTTTACAAGGAATGCCATATCTCAAAAAGTAATGAATATTTTTTAAATATATTTTCATTATTTTATTCCTAAAGGACCTGTCCATAAAGCTGAGTATGGGTTTCAGGTAATTTTAAAAATTAACCATAAAATTGTAAGCCAAAACTTCTAAAAATTATAAAACCCACCTTTTATTAAAAAAAAAAATGTTTAAAAATAGTTACAATTGTTCAAATGGAAAAAGCATACTCCACTTTATGCGCAATATGTTTATGAACAAAATAAAAAAAAAAATAAGTCTCTATCTTTTCTAGTACTTGAGATATGATTTTCCTTGTCGGGAAAAACACAACTTTCGGGAAACGGTAAAAAACAAAAATAATAACAAAAGAAGCGGTTTACTCATTGTTTATTAAAACTCTCCAGCCCCATACAGTGTCGCCTCTTTTTCCTTTTTCTTTTCTTTATCCTGAAGATTCTTCATCTTCAAGTAGTTATATTACTGATCAAATCGCGAGGGAGGGGGCGAGCGTTGTCTGCAAAGGAGCAGCAACTTGGCTGTGCAGCGGCTCACAAATAAATATTTTCCTACTTGAAAAAAATTTTTTTGGTCATGTTTTATATATCACCGTGTATGTAAAGAACCACAGAACAAAATAAAAACAAAAAACGAGATTCGAAAAAAATTAGTTTATTAGCCGTTTCTGGCGTGAACTCCTCCCTTAGGTACTAAATTACTTAGTCTATGATGAGTGCGGTCGAAAAAATTATTTTAAGAGCTTCAAGCCGCTTCATATCGCTGATCAATTTTCTGCCAGGAAAAAACCTAATTGGCACGTAGTTCTGCTTTGCGTCAAATTTGAATTTTGCTATTCTAAATTACAGAATTCTGACCATACTGTTGTTTACCTACTCTGGTGATTTTTCAATAAGCGCTATAAAGAATTTTTTCTGGCGAACGCAGCCAATGATTCATTGTTGCTGTCAGTGAAGACCGACAGTATTATTGAATACAAGTTAGTGAGCATACGGAACATTTTAGAGTGCAAAAACTCGTAGAAAGGACATTCGAAAGGATTGGATTCACGTCCTTAAGGTCCTGGGGCCTCAATAATCACGAAAGCTTTCTGTTTTGTAATTACAAACCCGGCATTTGTATAATAAAAATGCAAGTAAATTTTGTAGTTTTTATAATTTAGTCAAAAACGGAGTTAAATGTATTGAACAAAATGGAAAATCGGCGGCAAAATACTTTAAGGACCATAAAATGTGAGAAAAATTCAAAACAAACCAAAACCAAAATTTACAAAAATAAATAAATAAATAAATAATTGTAAATGTTACCTTGCAAATCACCCAAAATATATTACAAATTCAGAAAAACCAATCAGTTTTGATCAAACAAAAAAAAAATTATTCACTTTTGAAAAAAAAAAAAAATACAAAAACTAAAAAATTCCAACAATGACTCTGAAAACAAAACCAAAAATTTTCGTAACAATCACATATTTCACATCCGAAAAAAAAAAACAAAAACACCAAATCAAAGTCAAATTTCCCCGAAAAGGTCACACATTTCAATTAATACTCTAATTAATCAAAATACTTAATTAATATTTACAAGAAAAAAAATTTTTTTCGGAAAAAAATTCCTCATTCATATATAGTAGTACGTTATTTACAAATGGTCCGGACAAACTAAGTTGCCGTTCACATCGCCTAGGTGTCGTCCAGGCGGCGCTCGCTTCACACTAGTTTACACCGTGCACGGCACCAGAGGGCGGTAACATTTGTATCCCCACCATCGCTCGCAGTGTATTGTTATTTTAATATACGATCACCCCCACCACCGGCATGATTGAAATGGTAATCTATAAGATTTTTAAATATGATAACGGGTTAGGTACACCTTTATGCTTATATGTAATACGAATGTAAATATATGTATTTAAATACGCCTTAATGTCTTCGCCACGAAAAAAATTTAATTTATTGACTTTATAAATTTTTATTGTGTGTGTGTGTTTGTGGCAGAAATTATTGAACTCATTGTAGATGAGACATTGTACGCTAAAGCATTTTTGCTGTTGTTTTTTTTTGACTTTTTCAAAATTTTCTCAAATGATAGCATTAAAAATGGAAAACAAAAGGATTGGAACTGGCAATGATTATACGAATCAATTTTATTTGTGTTAAAGTTTCTTTGAAAATTTTAAACATAGAATCCGACGGCTTATTATCGATAGAAATCAGGGGTTTCCATTCGCGAATACCTTATCCAGAACCATATATCAGGAGCTTCTTTTAAAAAGTGGTCAACTCCAAATTTATAATTTTTCAACTGAAAGCGGTAGATGGTACTTAATATCATTCTTCATAGTCTGTGACTTTCAAATTTAATAAAATCTCATACATAAGCATGTAAAAAATAAATTTATCTTTAGTTGATTTTCAATAGTAGACAAATCCAGACGTCTTTATTTTCAAAACGTAGTCTATTTCAACCAATCCTATAATCGCAAATGTGGGTGCCATATTTAAAATTTTGTATGTTACAACATGATTCAGACTTCTATACTTGTTTTCTTTAACTGGTGTCTTTTTAAAATCATTAAGATTTATGCAATAAAATGGAAAAGTTCGTAGAAGTCATCAATCCAGGAAAAGAACAGCAACATTACAAAATAATAAACGCTTTCAAGCAACGAAGGAAAGATACGTTATTTTCATGTACTTATAATAGGTTCAAAAGATTAGGGTTGCACATTTCATAATAAAATTTTTTATTTTATAATAGGAATATATTAGTCATAATCATAAGTTTGTATATAATATATTACATTATCATTAATTTGTATTAAATATTATTATCAATGGATAATATAAATAAAATAATTACCAGATAATAGATTAAAATTTTTTTTAATCTCTTATTATATTTAAATTTTTATTAAAAATTTCTTTTAAACTGTACAATATTCAAAAGTTAATAAAAATGTATTCTCACTTATTTGTTTTAATACAATTTTTTACAACCCTGATTCCAATATATGATATTAATGACAGTCATTCAAATATAGTCAAATCCTAATTGATCCCTTTATTTTAAAATTTGCCTAAATCCCTACCTAATAAACAAAATCAGTCAAATCCAACTTTAAATTACTTTTTTCTCTTGTAATCTCTGTAAACGTTTATATTTTTATAGTTCTTTATATTACTTGATGTTTAAATAACTCAAAAAAATTTTTACTAGCGAGCCTAACTTTTTTTTAAAGCTCGTACAAAAACTTGTGATTTTCTCTTAATATCACAAACTGGAGGTATACATAACCACTTTTGAAAATAGGCTCCTGATATATTCTATTTTATTAATGGTTTGATTGCGAAAAAATATCTATCAGCGAATGTATTATTAATGAGAATATGCAAGTCTATATGACTTACGAGAATTTTTAGTGGAGTGGATTAAGTTAGTAAATTGTTCATTTTATATAAACCCGAACAGAAGTAAAAATTAAAATACACTCTCAAGACGATTTCTTTGTTCAAAGATAAAAAATTTGTTTTTTTATTGAATCAAAAAAATATTTTATTTACGGTTTTTAAAGTACCTACATATAAAAAAAATTTTATTACCTAAATGACGTCACCAAATTAAAAAAAAAGTTTTTTCTCAAATCAAGCGTTACGGAATTCAAAGTGATTGGTTGAATTAGCGTAATTTGTACGTGAACTTTTCATTTTTGTGATCAAAATGACAAAATTCTGGCTTTCACACAATGAATGAAATAAGAAATAATGGGTGTTCGCCATCGAGTGACGTTGAATGAAACTGTAACTTAACTGTTCATCGGTATATGTAGGTATTTTTGTAGGTACACAAAAATTCGTGATTTTTTTTCGCCACGAAAGTTATGTTTCCATGAATCTGAATGTACAAAAATACCTACATATACCTATAATCAGTTAAGTTAAAGTTTCGTTCAACATCACTCGATGGCGAACACCCATTATTTCTTATTTCTTATTTCATTTATTGTGTGAAACTTTTTTTCTAGTGACACTACAGGCCTGATTTTAGTAAAAATGAAAACAATGACATCGAAAACCTGTCAATAATTCGTTTCCAGTTTCATCTGTGGTTTTTAAAGTACTGAAAATTTTTAGTAACCGTGATGACGTGATCAAATTAAACAAAACTGTTCATCTCAAATCCCACTTCACGGAGGTGATTTGAATGAGAATGATTGGTTGAATTAGGGTAATTTGGGGGTGGATTTTTCATTTCTGTGATCAAAATGACATACCTAAATTCTTTTTAGAAATATAACTGGTTCGACAAAAGACTTTTTCTAATGACCCTACCGGCTGTTTTTGATAAAAATGGAAACAACGATTTCGAAAACCCATAATTCGGTTCCAGTTTTGATTACCTCATTATTTTATTTAGGGTTCTTATGGCATCGAAATATTTTAATAAACTCGATGTTATCAAATTAAAAATTTATTTTTTCTTAAATTTAGCTTTATAGAAAAGTGACTTAAATTAGAGTGACTGATTAAATTAAAGTAATTTGAATATGAATTTCATTTTTGCTTTCAAAATGACGGATTTCCTTTTAGAAATAGGGTAAGTGCGGGAGAGATGCCGCAGTAGCCATTGTTCGCCCGTTGATGGATAGATAGCGTTATTAATGGATTATATGTTTGAACTAAGTTTTTTTATTTAAGCTGTATATGGTAACATTTATGATTAGTCCATCAGTTTAGTAATTACCCAACTTTTTATTATTGAAAAGTAAGTTTTTTAACATAATATTTTATCAAGTATTTAATTCATTAGAATTTAAGAATGTATATTTCATTGTTTTAATGAAAATGAGTTTTGTTATTAATTTAGGTATATTTTAAAAGTACTGTATAAAATTTTAGGTTAGAATTCCGCACTATGCTTGCTATAGCAACATGCGGCATCTATCCCAACAAAAAGAAGAGATGCCGCATTTAAAGTTGGTATAGATGCCGCATCATATTACATATTAAATACATAGACTTATATCTTAATTATGCAATTTTTTTTCTTTTGGACTGTAAATTATGGCATGTAAATATAAAAGATCCATTAATGGATCAGGAAAAGCTCTCCTATTAATAAAGATAACAAAAATAATGATGATTGTCTCTGTATTTGATTGAATATTTTGAAAAGTACTCAGAAACAAAAAAAAGTTGACTGGTTAAGATGTATAAAGTGCAAAAATGGTTACATATGGCATGCATCATGTATGGAGATGTGTGTAAAATGCAAAATTTTTAATGTGAACTATACGGCGTCTCTCCTTCTTTAATGCGGCATCTCTCCCATAGGTGTGGGAGAGACGCCGCTTTGCAGGCTCTACAAAAATGTTAATTATGAATCCTTTATGACTCAAAATTTACAATTATTTATAAATAATTGTAAAGAACAATGTTTAGATTTATTGTGTACCAAATTTCAAATCAATTAAATGCTTACTTTAAGAATTATCAAGTGTTTTCAAAATGTGCGGCATCTCTCCCGCATTCACCCTATGTAATAATATAACTTTAACTTGCATCTGTTTCAACATTGCTAATTTAGCTTTATGTGAAATATCGTTTTTGGTAGGATTTTATTCAAAGGATCTATAATTTTAGAAGTTGTTTTTATAAGAAGAGTAAATATGTAAAGTTATTTTTTTTTTTTTTATTAATCTACTTACCTAACTGATGCTACAAAATTATTTTACTTTCGAGACTACTAAACTAGCGGAAGCATTTCGATCCCTTTTAAAGTATGAAAATTTTTTTCCTCCAAAATGAAAATTTTCACATATATTTTAGAACTTTCTTTCCGTTCGTCTGTGTGCTCGAAGATCCCACCAAATTTCAGAGAAAATCGCCTGTGAGAGACGAGCAGGCATCAAAGTGATGGCATGAGTGTTCCGTTTTGCTAATTTTGGTACGAACCACTAAAAATGGTTTACGGTGGCAATTTTAGCAGGTAAGCAGGGTAGGCCCAGGCGTACCCAAAAATTTTGAAAAAATGAAAAATAGCAAGAAAAGAAAGTATAGGGCCTCAGAGTGTAATAATCTGCTCTGTCGGCACTTTATGTTTAAAGAAACTTTATATGAAATGTTTAAAAACAATTTTTTAGCCCTGAGTAGATTTCTTTTAGCCTGGAATGATTTCAGATAAAAAATATCGACACTCTTTTAAGCATTAGAGAAATGTTTCAAAGCCATTCCTTAACTCTGAATATATATGTTGTAGCTCGGAATCATTTTCGCCGTTATCTGAAATGATATTAGGTCGTGTAATATGAAATGTCGTTTTCCGACCACTTCGTCCGGTCGATCGTCTAATTCAGACAAATATCGACACTTTTTTAAGGATCAGAGACATGTTCAAAAGCAGTTCTTCAACTTTAAATATAATTCTTGCAGCCCGGAGTCAATTTTACCATTATCTGTAATATTATTACTAGGTCCTGTAGTATGAAATGTCGTTTTCAGACCACTTGGTGAAGAATATAATTCAGATATGCCATCGACGTTCAGGTTCGGATCATCACATAAGCAAATTAGACAAATAGATAGGGCCCGATAGGTATTTTGAGGGGTCTGATCAAACCATTTTGAATATTTGAATCAATATTTCTATAATCTATTTTGTATATTTGTTTTATAGTTTCCTCACATTATTTAGTTTTGTTTTATATTTATTTTTTTTTTATAACTTTTGTGTGCTATACCTATATCTTGTAAGGGCGTGAAGGGGGCTGGCAACAACAAAATATCTAGAGCCCCAAAGTGGGCTATATATAGGCTCTCTTAAGTGGTTTGCGATTGTCTGAAATGGCTTGTAAATGTTGCTAGCAACTACATTTTATTCAGTTTAAAATTATATAATAAAAAAAGCTCTTTTAAAAAACCGACTTCAAAAAGTAAAAAATAATTAATAGCACGAATTTTGAAGTCAGGCGGGGCGTCGTATGACAGACTGCGATCGGATGTGCTTGAAAAATTTATGAATTCTTCAAGATTTATATTTTATTATACTACTTCCCGCGTGACTTCAAAATTCGTGCTATTAATTATTTTTTACTTTTTGAAGTCGGTTTTTTAAAAGAGCTTTTATTTCATACCTTTTAGTGACAATGCTTATGAGTCCACCTTATTACAATTTTTAATTTGGTATAATTATTCATATTATTGAACATGGTTAAAAAATTTCTCAACCAATGTCAACAAAATTTTTATGGGACCACCTGGAGAACTTTATCTACTAACTAAAAAAAGAATAGCGAAAATTGGGCCAAAAATGTGGGAGAAATGGGTGTACATAGATAAAAAAAAAGATACGGGTTGAATTGAGAACCTGCCTGTTTTTGAAGCCGGTTAAAAGTAAATTGGATATTTACAATACACAAATATTCGGGCCTACCCAAAATAAAAATCCTAAAATCGCTCCTGATTGTTTGCAGTGTTATGTATAAAGGCGTCTCCACATTCTCGCCGAGGTTGGACGAGGTTCCTCGTCGAGTTTCTCGCTGAGGTTGGCTCAGCCATATGAATAGCATTAAAACACCAACCAACCGCGAGACACAACGAAATGACCCTCTACATTCTCGTTTCGTCCAACCTCGGTGAGAATGTGGAGACTCCTTGATATAGTCTTACTGTAATTGAAAATAATTTCATTTTCAATATATAATTTTGTGATAAGACACGTACATTTAACATTATAATTGTTGATTTATATGTTCAATTACACTAAATAAAGATATTAAATTATTTAATTTTTATTTTTCTTGCTTTTTTATTACTGTCTATCTATCTTTTTCTATCACTTTAATCGAATGCATACTATATCTATTTGTTTATTCAATAATTACATTTTATGTGGCATTAAAAGTGTGCACGCACTGAATATTAACACTATGAGGCCCGAGCACTTTCATAGTAAATTTCCCCGGAAGCCGGCAATATTTAAAAAAAAAAACTATATAAACAAATACATAAAATAAAATGATTCAAACACACAACACAGTTCCACACGTATGTATGTGTAAAACTAAACAGACGTACTACGTGATACGTACATACATACTACATATGTACATTGGCATTCAAATCAATTTTATTTAAAAATATAAATTATATTTTTTATGTACCTATTTTTTGTTTATCTTAAAATTTTTTATACATAGAAACCAAGAGAGTAATGTTTGTTGGTATGTATGTGTTTGTGTGAATGGGAACACATCCGTGTGATGAAAAATGATAAACATGATAAACATCGCACACATAATGAGTAATCAACTAATCAATTAATCATTGATCGCGGTCGGCCTCTGGGGAAGTTTTGTTTGGTTTCGGATGCCGAAGCCGTGGGACTGAAAGTGTTAAATTGCAACGCTTTTTGCAATGATTTAATAAAAAAAAAAACTGGTCTTTAAAAATTTGTTTATTTTCTACCTAAGTGATCTCGTTCAAACTTTTTTCTATTTATTAATTTTATTATACAAGATGCGGTGTATAAAATTTGTGTATATATAGTTAATTATTACTTGATAATCCAAAGGTCAAATATAAACTTTAAAATGCCAAAAAAACTGTCGTAAATGACATGAACCTTATGAGCATATACATGCGTACGCTTGAAGTATTTTAGATTGCCTATCTGCAGTATAAGGCTACCAACCACACTTCTGAAAGCACTTTTGTCATTTTGACAAGAAATTACCCTAATTTAAACCACTTCCGTAAAGTTTGATTCCAAAAAAAGAGTTTTTCGAAAAAAAATTTTCGGTGCCTCAGAAACCGTACCTCTCAAAAGACAGAATAATGAAACTGGAAGCAAATTAGAGGATTTCGAGGTGAGTCCTTTCATATTTACCAAAATTAACTATGCAGAGCACAAAGAGCCCTAGAACAAAGTTTTCTATCAATGAATCATTCATATTTTTATGTAAGAGAAATCTTACCATTTTGATAGTAAAAGTAAAGAGTTCACACCAAAGTTACTCTAATTCAATCAATCAATATAATTCATATTACTTTCATAAAGCTTGATTTGAGAGAAAATATATTTCTTTAATTTAATGACGTCATTAAGTTTACTAAAAATTTTTACGGTCTTAAGGGGGTTCTCCCGTGGGGTTCTCATTAGAACGTAAGTTGTACCACTCCGAAGACATCGGCCTTGACAAAAAGAACGCTCACTTCCTCCACGATTTCGGCTGATTGGCTTATATGAAAAAAAAAACGGCGATTTAATTTGTAAGCCTATAAATGCATCGAGTGAACTAGAATCATTTGAAAATATTGAAAATTGGAATTTTGGCAGACTTCTGAAAAAATACTTTCAAATTTCACGACTTTTTTTAATTTTTCGTTACGGAAAAATAGAAATACTCCAAATTTTTGGATGATTCTAGTTCACTCCGTACATCTACATGTGCTGAGTCTACCCTATAAATTTCAAGTGAATCGCTCAAACCGTTCTTGAAATATGATGGAGGAAAGTTTGAAAAACACAGTTTTGAGAAAACGCATTTCAAGTTTCAAGTACGGTTAAAAGTATGAAAATCTTAACTTACCATCAATCTGCGATGCTTGGTCTACAGAGTATCCATTTCTGTTCCTCTTGGAAGTCTTTCAAAGTGAATTGTTTTCAAGTAGAACAAAATTTCTTTTTTGAACCCATCACACGGGGGAACCCCCTTAAAAACCGTAAATGAAAAATGACAGAATAATAAAATTGGGAGCGAAACGGTTTTCGAAACCGTTCTATTCATTTTTATCAAAATTAAGCATACCTCTTAGACCACTACCATAAAGACTTCTATCAAATCTGTCATATTTCTGTAAATAATTTTGTTATTTTGATAGAAAAAATGGACAGTTAACACCGAAATTACTCTAGTTCAACCAATTACCCAATTTTAGATCACATCTATAAAGTTTGGTTTGAGAAAACGCAATTTTTTTTATTTTAATGATTGCATTATGCAAATACATTACAAATAAAATATTAGAATGATGAAATTGGATGCACATTATAGTTTTTCGAAATCGTTCTTTTCAGTTTTACCAAAATTAGTCTTGCAAGAGTTAAAAGTAATAATAAAAATATTCTTTATTATTATTTTTCACCATACAGGGCTCCGCCTATATTTCTTCGTTTCAAAATTTACATTTTTGTACTTTTGACGCCATACTATCGATCATTTAATAAAAATAAAATGATTGATAATAAATTGTAAGTACATATTTCACCCATAGTTACGTAATGTAGCTAAATGTAATCTATACTTTTGATAAACCAAACGGCACCATATAAGTACAATATAGAACGTAGGTACACCTAGGTAACGTTAAAATTTGTTCGTGCCACTTACAATTAGATACATTTCCTTCGAATTTTCACTATTTGTTAAAATATATAAAAATTGTTAAATGTCAAAAATATTCAAATCGGATTTAAGTGGGTGGGATATATCAAATAATTTTGTATATTTACATAAATTAAAATATTACAGACAATAGTGAACCACCACTGTGGTGAGTTCATGTTGACTCAATTGAAGTATTTACTACTTTTATGCTATTGGATGAGTTGCAAAATTGGTAGAGTCTAAAAAATTTTCAGCTTTTTATTTTTCGTTTGTACAATTTAAGAAAAAAAAAGAAAAAAGCAATAACTTACGTTTTCGAAATTTTTTACAAAGATTTAAGGGCTAACTTTTTGTTCACAATTTTACATATTTGGCTATTTCTCTACTAATTGGGAAATTTTTATACAAAACTGTCCTAAGTACTGATGAGCAAAATTAGTCTTGGTCTTGCAGCCTTGCAAAAAATGCAAGACCAAGACTATGTATACCAGGAGCAAGACCAAGACCAAGACTATAAGTATGGCTGCAAGACCAATACCAAGACTCAAGTGAGCAAAACCAAGACAAAAGCAAGAAAAAAGCAAGACTCTTGCTAAACTATTTAAATAGTTTGAAAGTATAATTAATACGTAAAGATAGTAAAAATTCTGATTTTAGAAAAAAAAATTTGCTGATAAAAAAAATGCAAGAAAGTGCAAGATTTTTTAGCAATAACAAGACCAAGACCAAGACCAAGTCCAAGACTGCATTTTGCAAGACCAAGACCAATACTCAAACTGGTCTAGTAAGACTAATACCAAGACTCTTAATGCAAGAACAAGACCAAGACTGCCAAGTCTTGGACTTGGTCTTGCATTTGCTCATCACTAGTTCCAAGCATATTTTTCTTAAATATTAAGAAAATATGTAAATAAAATGAAAGGCATTAATAAAATAAATGTGTACCTTAAAAAAGCTTACTAATTATCCTCTTTATTTCTGAATTGTGGACGATCTTATGAAATATCGAGACAGGGAACTGTGTTCCAGGGGAAAAAAAAACATATTTTCGTTGAATAAAAGCAATCAAAATCTTTAATGGCAGGGGACTGTTGGCCAGGGGACTGATATTTTACATAGAAAGTTTCCTAGCACAAAAACATTTTAAATCTATTCAATTTTAAGGGCTAGGTGTGATAATATATTCGCTAAGTAATTATTTTGTAAATTTGTTGTAACTTAATCACTTAAAACAATAGAAAAAATGTTTATCAGGAGACAGTTACAACTAATGCCCCAAACCTAAATAGTGTAGTGGGTGATTTTTATAAAGTATGAGCATGCGGGTATGTTCATAGTTATAGAATGCTTACACCATAAATATACAATCAGTACCTACATATCATATACAATGTAACAGTACCCCTTAAGAAATCTTATAGATTTTTATGTTATGACTCAAATTTTTACTTAAGAGCTTTTTTTACGATATCAGTAAATTTTGTATGGATATAACGCCTTAATATAGTTTCAATTTTAGGCACAATACGTACCTATATTTTATGTTCTATTTAAAATTTTGTAATAATTTATTTTCTGTTGAATTGGAATAAATATTAATCCGGATCATAATAAATCTATCGGCGACAATAATCGTATAAAATAACGATTTGTGTAATTTATATTGTTGACATTTTATTTTATATATAGAATACCTACCTAAATTTGAATTTTAAAACGTAAAACAAAAACGAAAAACTAAATCAGAAATCGACTGACTATTTTATGTACAATGCGGTTAGTTACTTAAAAGCATATATACACAATAAAGATTTAAGTGCAACAAACATATAAGTGCCAATTTATAAGCCACTGATTACCATTTGAAGAGCTGTGTGGAAAAAGGGCATAAGTCACTTTACGCCCTTTTTCGGTAGATTGTATTTTCTAATCCTTTAGAGTGTCTACTTATTAAAAAAAAAATTTACGGCGATTGGAAATCAATTAATGCCCCTACCATTTGTATATGCCATTTTTGCATAAAATTAAATTTCTAATTATACTAAAATCGAAACACTTTGTCAGTAATCACGTGAACAAATCGTGGTACTATTCATGTACTGTAATGGTTTTTTTAGGTACTGTAGGGTGGAATATTAGGGTAAAGGCCGTTTTACATTCGTTACAAATTTGTAATTTAAAACTTACAAATATTATTCATATGTTTGTATATTCCTTACTATACAAAAAGATTGGCAGTAGATAGCAGTTTAAGGAATTGTAAAGTTAAAAATATCTGTTAACAGTGATAATTAATAAATTTATCTAAAAATAAAGAATTTAAATCGCTCCTCTAGAATGTAAGTGTTCTATGTCCATTTTCAATAAGGTCGATATAGAGAGAGATAGCTGTATAAATGCATATGTTTATTCTACAGTTCTCTCTTTCTATATCGACCTTATTGAAAATGGACATAGAACACTTACATTCTAGAGGAGCGAAATGTATTTAAGTAACGCAATAGTGTAACTCAATACCAACCCTTATCATACTATAGTCCCTTCAGGGACTCATCTAGTTGTAGAGTACATACACAAACATACAGAAGTTCTAAACAAGAGATTTAAGTAAGTGCATTTTAATACGCATGTAAACAGCAATAATTACTCACAATTTTACATATATTTTTGTTTTTGATAGTAAAATAGTGCACGTAAGTATGTGAGTATATGTATGATAATAGAAATAAAATTTAAAAAAATGTTATTGCTTGCTTATAAAAAATATTATATTTGGCGGAAAGTGCCATTGTTTGGAAGTCACTGTCCCTAAAAATGAAAATATTGTATGTACCATACCATGCTCTGATCACGCATTTTTATTACTGACAAAGTGTTTTGATTTTAGTATAGTAACTCACAACTAAGGATAAATTTTTACAGTACCTCATAGATAATAGCCTTTAAAATGTATTTCTGGTCCTATGATATACAGTGTGGTACAAGAAAAACGAAAGAAAAAGCCTAAATTTATTTTTTGGGGCAGTTAACTGTGATTCTGTATTTTGAATTAACTTTCACTTCTAAACAACTTTTCCAAATTATATTTTCTTCAATTTTCATTAATTGTAGTACTTTACTCTTATAAGCCATATTTATATTTTTAAGCCCACTCATGATACAACCAGATATATGCAAGTTTCTGTCGGTGCTTTTTTAGCTTAAGACCAAGTACTAACTTCTATCAAGAATAAAATTTTCTGAGAAATTTGATATGAGAAAGTTTTTCACATATAACCAACTTTCAGGCGGACACTGTACAAGTATACATACTTATACATATTCATGAAATTAACTGGAATCAAATGTTTTGATTTAGAATTTAATAAAGGTGCTGTCAAAGTTTAATTGGAATTTCAAAAAAGGAAAAAAAAATTATTTTTTTATTCAATCAAAATTTTATCCGCAAAAAGGGCGTAAGTTATACTTCGAAAAAATTCGAAAAAATATGTAATGGCAACCGATATTCACTGTTTTTTTAATCTTAATGCATAGTGTATTATTAGTGCTACCAATTGTATGACACGACAATTACCAGTTTTTCTGTCTTCAACTTCATACTAGACACCCAAATCTTGAAATGATCTTTTCTCAAAACGATATGTCTGTACTTACGCCCTTTTTCCACCCAGCTCCTCATTTGTAGTCCTTTGGATCACTGTTTAAATTTCAAGATTGTTTTTACAAAAAAAATTTTTTTTGAGAATGTGGTGGATTTTTTAGCATCTCAGAAACTAAACAGTGAATCGTCTTTAAATTGTTTGGAGCTTTTGTTTATATATGAAACTATTTGACAAAATTTTTTATACCAGCAAAAATGAGCTAGGAAAAAGTGTTGCCAAAGCTTATTCAACGGATGTGTCTCCTACCGATTTGAATCTTTTCAAAATGTTGAAAAAGTTCTAGAATTTGTTGATAAATTCATCGCTTCGAAACCAACTAGGTATACATAATTATACTTCTACAAAAAGTTAAGGGAGCAAAAAAAAAATTGTGAATTTTTTAGTGATATTTGAAGGGCTGTATTTACGTGAAAAATTGTCGTATCGAGATGATAAAAAAAGCATTTGGAAGCTCCAAGATTCTAGTTTTGAGATCTTTTGCCAACAATTTCTAGGAGTGACAGTTATTGAGCGATTCTAAGGAATAACACAAAAAAAGTTTTTGTAAATTTTTTGCTCTTTTCTTCTCGGTCTACGCGCTTGGAAAATTTTTTACAGTAAAACCATGGTATTGACTTGGTAGCTTATTTATTCAGCTTCAATTTCCTTTTTTAAATTTTTTTCTACGTTGATTCGTTCCGGAGATTTCCGAAACCATCAATAACTCAGCACCAAGTGATCGGACAGAAAATTAAAGGGCAGTTTCGGAATCTGGAATAAATTTCCTGCAAGGCTATGCCGCGTATTTAGGAAAAAAATTTCTATCCTTAATTTTAACTTGACAAATGTGAAAAAAGGGTTTCTTTTGTTGCGAAAAATCGTCGGCATCCTTGCTAATATTCGTTTTTACAGGAATGGCAATTGCCTGAGAGGTGACGGAAGATCACAGAAAACAACAGCGAATATTTTAAAGATTGAACTTTTTTGTATTTTTATAATGAAATTTGTTTTTTTTTTTTTTTTATAGAAAAAAAACTGTAAAAATTAAGTTACATACCTAATATAAGAATAAAATTATTTTGCCGATAGAACTACGTTATGTTACAGGTCTTTTAATATCCGAACAAGAAAATATTATTTTCGACCAAAACATACATATAATAAAAAATTTGGGGGACAAGTCTACCCACACTGTCAACTTCCCATTGGGTATCCTTAAAGACTAGAGACTACTGTACACAAATAATTATTTTTTCATTTCAGACGACTCCTCCCCTGGGCTCTCGATAGAGGCTTTGCCCCTTGCACCATACCGGCTTCGCCTTCTGTAGGTACCCAAGGGTGGGGGCTCCACCCTTATCAAACAAATGATAACATCATTTGTTCTCAAGATATGAGAGACAAAATATATTTTGGCAAAAAACTAATTTTTTCAAGTTTCTTATTTCGTTTCTTTTTTTAAATTTTGTAATAAAATACTGGCGTTTTTAACGTTAAGGAAAGTTCTTAGGTCATTATATAATAATGTTATGGTAAAAAATCCATATAATCTATGTTATCTTAATACAGTTAATTCCGTTCTTTTACCACAAAAAACAAACCGCTAATTCGAATTTGCTGAAAACTTTATCCGGTCTTCATTTTTTGATTACACATCTATAATGAAATTAGTCCGAAGTTGACATCATCATTTGTTCTCGAGATATGCGAGACGAAAAAAAATTCCCGAGCGAACGAACTAACGAACGCACACACACACATCACGCTAAAAACGATGGATTCGGGTTCTAGTGACCTTGAAACGTGGAGATTTGTCAAAATTAGCGATTCGTAAAATCAGACCCATTATAATAACTTCCTATGGGAAGTTAATATACTTAGTATCAGAAAGAAATTTTGTCTCCACCAAACTAACATAGTCAATTATACCGCTATTGAACTAAAAATTTCAAAAAAATTAAAACTCAAAAACAAAATAAAACAAATCGCCTTTTGTTATACATGGCTATGTAATGTCCCCGTCTGAACAGAAGAAAACCAGTACTACCTAATTTGAATAATAATATTGATAATATATACAGACACACTATCAAAAATATAAATCTTATATTTACCGGCCCTTTTTTCAAAATTGACCATTCCAATTGGTTTACGTTGAATGTTTTTGTTTCGATTTCGACACGCCTTCCACGCAGTCAAGCCAACATAGGTATTTTTATTTTTACCTATCTGGCAGTTCGGCCGATGTTGCAGATAGGTAGGTAAGGTATATGCATCATGTGGAAGTTTTTGATTCTTATTTTTGGATCGCGTCAACTCTCCGCTAAGTTTGCATAAATTCTGATGCGACCGATAAGTACTTCATTATCAAGATTATTACGAAATATATAGTTTAAATTATATCGAAGAAAATTTGTTCCTAAGCTTAGAAAATGTAATTCGTATTGGATAGGAGAACCCAACCAAAACAACATCTTGAGTAATTCGACGATTGACTTAGGAATGAACATAGAGGTTTTGGGTAGGCCCAAATTTTCCTGTATTAGGGATTACCCGACGCTACCACCACAATCTTGGAATTTATATAATTCTGACATTTGAATACTTTTAGGGACACTTTTACTTTTTTGCAGTTTTAAACAGACTTACCAAAATTGGAATCACGGACTCGGGAAAGATTAATACATATATATTGTAGAGTTGCCTCCCCCTCGGTACTGTAGTAGGTACCTACCTAAGAATAATTTAGGCCAATGCACCTTCATTTAGGTAACAATTGTCTTTGTTAATAATTGGTGATTTATTTGCACCAAGCGATTTGGCTCAGTTGAGCAATATACTCCGTTAGAGCCGAATTTACCTCTGTGGAGGCCCCTAGTTTTTTTGAAGAGAGAAATCTGACCCGAGCCTCTCATTTCCTATTTATTTTTGTTGGATTGCTATGAATGAATGTAGTGACTTTAGCAAGTTTCAACCCTTAGTTATAAACCGTTAAAGTAAAAAATACTTTTCAAAATTTTGATCGATCGATTTTGCTGAAAAAAATATATGTAATAGAAGCTCACTGAGCTACATTTGAGGAAATATTTTGGAAGATTAGAATGATTAAAACAGCGAGAAAATTTTTTAGACCTCAGTGACCTTACACCATAACGAAAATTTTTTCGTAGAATCTATGATCCTACAATATAATTCTTTTTAAATTTTAAAAAGAGTACTTCATACTTAAAGAAAATTATTATTTTTTTTAATGACTTGGTCCTGACTCTTGTAGAATCACGAAAATTTTTTCGTAGAATCTTTAAATGCTATTTTATAATATATATTTTTTTTCTGAAATTGAACTTGCTGAAATCACTACATTCACTTATAGTAATTTAATAAAAATAAATAGAAAATGATACGAATAGGGCATTACGTTTCCGAAATTTTTCAATTTTCCCCAAAAAGAAAGTTCGCGAGCAAAAAAAAAAACTTAGGTATCCTTTCTGTTTTTTTTTTCTATTCTATTCTTTTAAGGGATTTACTATCAATTTATCAATTTTGTGGAGGCCCCGGGGCACATTTTCCAAGTGCCTTTATAGAAATCTGGCTCTATGGTCCGCGTTAAAGTTATCTCTTATCAAAAACCTCATCTTAAAATGATTAATTGTGCATTTTGTGAAGGAAGTAATTTTGTTTTAAAATATCGTATATGAGTGATTGAATGTTGTCTGTATCGGGCGGCTGTCGAGCAAAGGATCGATGGTGTAATGGATAGCACACCTGGCTAGTTACTAGGAGATCCTGGGTTCAATTCCCGGCCGATCCGGATAATTTTTTCAATCACTTTGTGATTTTTAATTTGCAACTAAAAATTGTTTAACGTCATCAGTGTCTGATGTACCTTTTTGTCGCTCTAGGTTTTTATAGTGAACGGTGCCCTAGTTTTTCTTATTTTGTCGTTCGATTGATATTCACTTATTATTGATAATAACATCTCAATTAATAGGAAATATTATTTTCACTTCAATTTGCAAGTATTACAGTAAGTTTTTAATATACCTAATTTTTATTACCAAAAAGTGCTGAAATCGTAATAAAATGTCCAAAAATAATATAGTCCTGTCGAAACCTGTAATTTTTAATCAAAAATTTAATAATCGAAATAGTTCTAACTAGAAAAGAAAAGTAACATAGTAAGTAAGTTTTTGTGGCACCCCCTCTGGAGTGACGTTCTAGGTCCCTGCCTAGTGTGTCTTATTATAAATCCAGGGTTGGGCGTCATTAGACAAATACAACAAGTGAAGCAAAATTAGACTAGCTATACCTATTTTAATGTTTTTTCATTTTTTTTTTTAAAATTATTTTTATAATAGAGTAACTGTAGTACCTACCTAACTTAAAATTGTACATTTAATTTTCGTTCATTTTTTAATGACGTCGTACCATATTTAGCTGATTTGCCTTTTGTAACTTTTGTAGGATAAAATTGTTCAATATAAAACTTTTTGTGAAAAAATGACTTTTATAGCTATCTTGTCCAAACTGGTGGAGGATATATGGACTATAAATAAAAAATTTATTTCTTGTGTTCTCTTCAAATATGTTGAAATAATTATATGAGCTTTAAGGTATCTGGTGCGAGATAGTCAGGTACAAATAGCTCAGCGAAAAAATTTTCTTTTATCAAAAATTAAATAATGTATTAATATTCTTCGATTATTATATTTGTATACCACTTGTTTTTTTGAATTTCCGCGCACTTATGTTGTAGTAATATAAAAGCATTGTTAAAAAAAGCGTTGTAAAAACGCTGTAAAATGATGTTTATAAGTTATAGGTACTTCAAAAACGGCGCGGTCAATAATTTTTATTTCTTATTAAATATGGTTTGTATAACTTTGTGTGTTATAAAATACCTATTAAATTTTTATCAAATTTCTTTGACACGTTTTCATATTATTCACAAAAATCGTGTGAATATGTCAATTTCCCATAAGAGCCCGTGTTAAAATTATAAAACTGTTGTTCTCAAGACTGGGACGCTCAATTCTTTTTCGGTATAGTCTCGTATTATTGGTATTAAATTAAGTAAATGTCTAGAGATGTTAAAAACCTTTGAAAAATTGTTTTTCGGACCAACTAGCTTAAAAAGTATTCAACTTTACAAACTAATTATAAGTAGGATTACATCCATTGCGTTTAGAAATTTAGAAGTTGAAGTGATGTTTGAAAAAAAGTGTTTCGTCTATTCCACTTTTACCTATTTAATTTTACATTTGCTAAAAAGTAAGACTCAAAAATTCAGTAAGTCAATAATACTCACGTAATATCCTTGCAATCAATAATACAAGTCCTAGGTTCTAAACTGGTTTAACGTAAATTCCAAATGGTTCAAACATTTTAATGGGAAAATGAAAAATATTTATAATAAAATAAATTAAATTCCAATTTAGAATCAAAACAACATTACCTATTCTATCGATCACACAAACATAAGGCATTCTACTCTAATCGAGCCACTACGAACACTAAAAACAAGAAAACGACCATAACAAAAACCAAATTAGAACAATTCCTGGAATTAATTTAAAATTATAAATATATGTAAGTATGTAGCATGTAATCTTAATAAAACCGATTAGTAAAAGAGATGGGCCACGTACTACATCAAGAAATAATTTTGAAGAATATCTGTTATTATACGCGTATGTTAAGTAAATACAATAAGTTACAAAAAAATTGGAACATGGCGCGGGGAAATGTTAAAATCAAATGATAGTAGGGTAGAAAATATAAATAATAATAAACTTTGACGTTAATCGTTTAAATTACTATTTGAAAGTATCAATAGATTATAGAATTTTACCTAATGACGTCATCAAGTACAAAATATTTCGTAATTTTAGGCCCGATCCATATCGATACGTTCCCACTCGGGTCTCGTTCCGATATAATCTTGTTGTATTCCACAGTGCTGATACCATGCTGATACCTATTCGTTTTCCATTCACCTTATAATGCCGCTCTCGGTACGTTCTCAGTTCGATACAAATATCTTTTCATAACAACTGAATGCAGGCGGAGCGGAGTGGAGTTAAAAAAGTGTTCACACTATCGATATAGGTCTGATATCGCTCCGATAAAATATTATCTGAATGGTATTGGTATTGGAGCGAGAGCGTATATCGGAACGGTATCGGAGGGAGGATATGAATACACTCATTGTTTCTTGTGTAAGAATATTTTATCGAATCGGGAGCGGAGCGATGGCGTGGATCGGGCCTAAATGTTGTGGACACAGTATAAGAAAACCAGTCTATGGAGTTTAGGTGATTTTGGTTTGTAACTTTTATTTCTGTTACCGTAATGATAAATACAGGAATATATATGACTTATCTTCCTAATTTTTCGATTTTCATTTAGTGCTATTGTGAAAATTTGATAAAAGAAACTGGTAGTTACCTACTTATTTTCATTAAAATTTTTATTAATGAGTTTTTAAATTTTAAATAATCTGATAACGTCGTCAGGCTCAAAATTAAATATCATTATATTGGCTAACTTAGATTTGTTGAGTAATTAGGCTGGAATTTGAGTATTTTTCGTTTAAAATTGTCATTTTCACTATTAAAATTCGATTTTTTTGAACGCTATTTCTAAATTTGAAAGATTGCATTCTTCACAACCCTCCTCCCCTCCCCTTAAACATTCTTTTTGTTACCAATTCTAGAATTTTCAACATTCGGCGTTAAGACATTACTGTAATGAATTTAAAATTTTCGGAATTGGTGCAATAAAATTAGTTAAACGACGAGGCCTAATCAATAATAAGCAGATCAAATGGTACCTAACTTGGACTATACAATATTTTGGACTATACAATATTTTGGACTATACAATATTTTGGATTGGGAGGTTATAAATTTGATTATTCGGTTGAAAATATGTACATCTGTTCTGAAATACAAATGCTTATACGTGTGTATGTAAAATCAAAAATATTTTTACGTTTTATGATAAAAGCAGTAAAATTTGTTGCCCCCAAATCCAAAATATTGTATGTATACACCGACTGTATTAAGAACCATTTGATCTGCTATCTGGTAATCAATTATTGATTATGCAAGTGTAAACATACTTTCTACCATTATTACCTTATTCACATCGAAGTGGAAAGAAGTGTGGCGACAACACATACATACACATAGAAGCGCAACAGAAAACTCTGGAAACAACGCGTATAGCAACAACAAAACAACACACACGTACAACGTAATAAAATTCCATTAACCGTACCTACAAGTACAACATACACCCATTCAACACTACGACGACAAATATACACATATACTCACCAAACAACCGAATATTCGAGAATCAGAACCTTCCAGTAACGTACATGCATACAACATCAACAATATACATTCATTAAATACCACGACGACAATACGCGTACACACACAACCAATCGAACTTTCCAGCAGAGATACACAATACCACAACAACCCCCGTACGTCGTACGAATATTCTAGCATTGGAACTTTCTAGCAAACCACACATCTCGCTATAAATACACCAGTACAGTGCCAGTGGAGTCAGTCAGTGGACAACCGTCTATACGAACGCATCAACGGTCAACAGTCGTCTACAGCGAGTCAGTCAGTATTCATCCGCCTACGATTAATGATCAATTGCGAGAAGTCAACAAACAACTAATACGAGTGCATCAGTAGTAACAGTGACGACCAGTCTGTGCAGTGTCAGTGCTAAACGTTCAACGTCATCAACCAATTACGATACGGAACGGACAAGCGACAACCAGTGAGAGAAGAACCGACATCACCACCTCTTCGGTACATCACGACATTCGGAAGTGGACATTACGCAAACATACTTCCAACATCCCAACGTACTGTATACAGTAATTCTGTAAATAAAGTTTATTCTACCAAACCAACAAGGAGTTTAATTGAACACGCTATACATCTTCCATACCTATTCCCATAGAAGTAAATACAATACAGAACAATACAATAGCGTTCTAGGTTCCTAGAATCTACTTGTGCGTTTTACTTTACTATTTATTGCTCACCAATCTCTAGGAGCATCGAAATAAATGACTGTGGATAAATTTTTTTGTAAACTAGCGTACATATTAGACTTATAAATAAAAATAAGATAAAGATGAAAAAGATTGAGAATATATTCGTTATTGATACATTAAACAGAATAAGACAAAAACAGAGATACAATATCGACAGTGTACGTATAGCATATACTTAGAACGACGAACGACGGACAACACATATACATACATATGTATAAAAACATTCCGTCAGTTATTTGGTGGCGCCACTGTGATTAGCCACTACACGATGCAGCACTCAAGCGAGCACATGTAAATGTTAAAAATATAACATTATTATATGGATTGTTGGTTTTTTTGTGTTTTTTAAATGTGAATATAAAAAACAATTCAGAATGGACACACATTGTTTTTTAATTTGTGCTTACAAAAAAAAATTTAAATAACAGAAGATAATAAAATTATTCTTTAGAACGTTAGTATTATGTTAGGACCTTAGATTATTGTCCCATTGTTACAAATCTTAGATTTGTTTCTACGGTAAATTCAAATGGATACATTTGAACTAATAGCTCATTTCAAATGCAATAACTAACAACGATTTTGAAAATCTATATTCGCTTCCAATTTCATCATTCTATATAGTGATGATGTCACCAAATCCAAAAATTTCTTCTTACTTAATTCAAGCTTTATGGGCGCGATTTGAATTAAGACGAAATTTTTTCCACAAATATATAATATAACAGAAGTCATTTCTCTAGTGGTCCTATAAGCTTACGGGGGTATTCCTACAGGCCCGGCGAGAGGGTGGGGTAGCTGGGGTTCCAGCCCCGGGGCCCGGACTGGAAGAGGGGGCCCGCAGTTGTCATTAAGGGGCCCAAGAAAAATTAAAAAGAACTTTTTTTTTGCTCGTCACATATTTTGGGGGAAAATTTTTTTAAAAATGTGATTTATTCCCGGGGCCCGGCATTTCTCTCCACGGCACTATATTCCTATGTGACGTGTAGAATTTAAAGCTAATTTCAGGATTTTTTCCCCGTATCAAAATAAAATACAATCTTTTCAGTTTTTTTATATGTTCCTATTTGCATCTTAGATTGTACAAAAAAAATTTCTGACAAGTTTTCTGAGGTTAAATTGGACTCCTCAAAAAAAAAAAAAAAAAAAAAACATGAGTGGGTGGTGGGCCGTAGATCTCCATTTGTAATGATCGAAAATTCAAAAATCAACCATATTCTTGTTTTATAAAGTTGTCTATATCGTTCGAACTAGGAATTGTGATTTTTTTCATTGAAAATCGAGAAAGAAATAAGAAATTATTATTAACACTTTCAGTCCCATGGCTTCGGCATCCGAAACCAAACAAAACATCCCCAGAGGCCGACCGCGATCAATGATTAATTGATTAGGTGGTTAGATTAGACTTCGAAAATCCTTAATTCGTTTCCAGTCACATCATTCTATCGTTTTGTCAACGGCTTTTAATAAATTGAAAAAATTTTTGAACTTAAAATGTCATCAAATTAAAAACATTTCTTTTTTTAAATCAAGCTTTATAAAAGTGATTTGAACTTGTTTGAACTAGGGTAATTTTGGTGTCAACTCTTCATTTTTACTATCAGAATCATGAAATTTCTGTCAGGTATATGATTGGTTTGGCAGAGATCTCTTATCTGGTGGTCTTATTACGTGTCTAATCTTTGCAGAACCACCTCGAAAACCTATAATTCGCTTCTATATAGTTTCATCATTCTGAATTCTGTCATATTTTTATGATATCTACAGTTTTTAAGGCATTAATAACTTTTTTTTAGCTTTTAGTTAAATAAAACTAAAAAATTCTCAAAACTGGGGCGGTCAATTTTTTTTCGGTATAGTCTCGTATTATTGGTACTGAATTAAGTAAATGTCTAGAGAAGTCTCGTTAAAATCCTTTGAAACATTGTTTTTCGGACAACCTACCTTAAAAAGTATTCAACTTCACAAACTAATAATAAGTAGGATTACATCCATTGAGTTTAGAAATTTAGAAGTTGAAGTGATGTTTGAAAAAAAGTGTTTCGTCTATTCCAGTTTTACCTACTTATAATGAGAAATTAGGTAATTAATAGAATCATTTTTTTAGTAATAAAGTAGTTATTTTATCAAATTATTTTTAAAAAAAATCAGTTTTTGTACAGTAATCTGTTCTATTTATTGTTATTCATTTTTGCAAATTATTTTTGCGAATGTTTTATTAATTAATTTATTCTTTCTTTAATTAATTCACCACTTAAGACGTGTTATAAATAAATTCAATTTTTATTTAATGCTAAATTTAATTTGTAATTTATTGTATTATTTTGTAAATTTAAAAAAAAAATATAATTTCTTTATTAATAAATTAAAAATACAGTAAAAGTTTTTACCAGTCTGTATGCTGCATAAAAAAAATAATAAATAGTTACAATAGGTACTAGCTATTAATAATGTCACCCTCAGTAATGCCAATATAATAATTAACAATAATAATATAATAATTAAACAATCACACGATGCTACACGATAAAAATTAAGGAATTGTTTTCTTAGTTTTAATCGATGGTATTACTGAAAAGGAGCGACAAGAAATTTGATTTTAAAAAATCGTAAATGGAGCTCTAGAGGGCGTGGGGGAGCTGTAATTTCCTCAAGAATTTTTGTGGTTGTAATTTCTTCAAATTTTATCTCATTGTAAAAATTCATCCATTGTAAAAGATTCATTTTTTTTTTTAAACGGAACCTCTTCTATTTTTGTCATTTAATAGAAAGCTGTAAGCTCTCCCTATACCAAGAGTCAGTATTTTAGAAGTTAAATATTATCTCTATTTAACAGACTAAATCGGGAGTTCCCAAATACTTATGTCTTTTGTTTTGTTCAAAAAACCCTGTAAATCTGACTATTTTATACTTAAACATTTTTCCGTTGGAAACTATTAAATATTATATGGAATATGTATACCTTATCTACAAACATATAATAAAACTCTAACGAGACCGTTTCTGTACACGGAATATTTTTTGAAAATTGTACTGGTACTGTAAATAGTTATCGATGTAGATATCAAAACAGCGATTTTTAAAATATTTGTTTGTCTGTCTGTCTGTTCACGCATCACGCAAAAACTATTGAACATATTTTGATGAAATTTGTCGTGGTGATAACTTATTACCTGGGTCAACATCTAAGATACTTTTTACTCCGGGAAAATGTCTCATTCCCACAGGAAAATAGAAAAACCATTTTGAGCATGTGTATGCATTACGCAAAAATTATTATTGTTCTATGTAATTTCTGTATAATTATTACACTTATATATACTTCTCATTGATTTTATAACAATGCGTCACGTGAACGACGTCACGGGTACAGCTCTAGTTATTATATAAATTTTTTATATCAACGGTTATATTATTCGGTGATTTACTTTTATATAAATCAAATTCTTAGGTCAAAATAATCAAATTCGTTCAGAAATTGTGAATTAATTCCCGTTTATGATTTGTTTTCTTATCTTTACAATTCTCATTTCGTCAAAACTAAAAAATAGCTGAATTTTCAAGTGAAAATTCGCTAATAGTTATATCGAAAACGTATGAGCAGCCTCAAATTTTATGTTTCTAGTATCAAAATTACAGTTTTGGGAATTTTTAATAAATTTCGTAAACGTGATGGCGTCATTATGTTCAACTTTTGCTTTTTGTAAATTAATACGGTATTAATAGTACCTATACAAAAATAACATAAATCAGATCTAATTTGGTTAATATTAGTGCCAATGTTTCATTATTCTCGAAAAAAAATGGCTTAGTTTGCTTAGAAAATGTGACTTATTTTCCGATTGTGACTTTGTGTTAGGTTGTATTCCCATTTTCAATTTGTATATTTTTGGGGAAAAATTTTTGAAACGTCTAGTTTTTCCCCGGGGCTCGCGGTTTCTTTCCACAGCCCTGCAATTTAACTTGCCACTCATTGGGCAAAATATATCATTTTTTCTAAGTTATTTTCTTTTTTAAATTACAAAATAATTCCTGATATTCATTCTTGATTAATTTAATTTATTATTAAAAATTTTCTTCAAACAAATATAAAATTAATTATTAAATTCTTAACTTTTAAGTAAGTACATTAATTAAAAATAATTTTTGGCATTCAAAATAATTCAAACAAAAATAAAAGTAAAAATACAAAACACAGCTTTTTTTACATTATTAGAAATTAAAATATTAAATACTCCTTAGTTCTTCACAAATTCTCAAAATCAGTTTGATCGTGGTGTCACATTACGATCGTTATTAATGGCTGCCGTTGACGTTATGACGCTACTCGATGACATCATTTCCGTCGGTGGGCGACTCGTCACCGGTTCCAACGGTGGAATACTAAAACAAAAAGTTTATGTTAATTTTATTTAAACAGCTGACGTTTGATGTACCGATTTGGTTAAATTTAAAAGCCGCATATTTCGAATATAAAAATTTCAGTTCCATTTTAAGAGCCCTTTTTAATGATATACCACTCAAGAAATTAAAAAAGTAGTACCGGATGAACCCAGCCTTGAACTCGGAACCTCAAGACACGGAGCAAGTGTTCTAAAATCTCAGCCATTCGACCTCAGAAGTCAAACGACTGAGATGTTAGGACACTTGCTCCGTGTCCTGTGGTTACGAATTCAAGGCTGGGTCCATCCGGTAAAAAATACTGTGTATAAATCGAAACAACAAAGGTGTAAATTTTTGGGGGTGTGACAGACGGAACAGGCGTACAATTTAATTACGAAAATTTCAAAATTCATGTTATTAGTTTGGAAGGTTAAAATCAATTCGTCTTCTACGAAATTAGATGAAAAATTGAGGGCATTACTCAAATTTTTTTAACGACTTAATTTCATTAACGGTTTTTAAGGTAGTGAAAAATTTTAGTAAACCTGATGACGTCATTAGATTAAAAAATTTCATTTTTCTCAAATCAAGCTTTAAACGGGAGCTTGGGTGTGAAGTTTCCATTTTTGTTATTTTAAAAATGATCCAGTTGCTTTTATAAATGTGACTGGTTCAAAAAGAGACTTTTTTCCAGTGGTTTAATTTGCCTAATTTCGTGAAAAATTAACCAAATGACTTTGATAAGAATGGAAAAAACAACTTCGAAAAGCTATAATTCACTAAATTCACTTCCAATGTCCAATTTCCAATTTCCATTCACAAGAAATTTTAAAATTTTAGTAAATCTGATGACGTTATTAGATTAAAGAACTTCCTTATTGATTTTAGCAAGCCTTATTGATTTTAATTAGAGTGATTGATTGGAATAGGGTAATTTTGGTGGGAACTTCCCATTTTTCCTATCAAAAGGACACAATTCATGACACAGAAGTCTTTTTCTAGGGGTCCTACGTATCTGTTTTGGTAAAAATGAAAAAAAACGATTTCGAAAACCGATAATTCGTTTTCAGTTTTATACTTCTGTCATTTTATTTAGTAAAGTTGATGATATTATCAGATAAATTACGATGAAATTTGAATTAATTCTGTGGAGAGGAGCTAGGAGCATCATAACCCCCATATCGACCCTTCTGTATCCGCTCTCACCACCAAGTGACTAAAGTAACTACTTATTCTTTCTATTGCATTATTATTAACTCTTTTTGGTAATCAACCGAATAAGTTATTTTGAATTTTGACACAAATTGTCAATACTATTCTTTATTATGTTGGTAATACAGAAATAGATAACATTCTAGCATGTAGTTCAAAAGAACGTTCACAGATAGCATTACGTTTAGATCTTGTATATTATGAATTAGATAGGGGTGAGACTTAAACATGGGACGATTATTGAATGGGACAAATGACTTTTAGCTAACAAGGAACCGTTAGTGGAAGTTTATTTTACAGTCAGTAGGTGTCTTTTGTATAACTATTTTTATGTGCGATATACGTGTTAACGATTTTCCGTTTGTTTCAACAAAAATTAAGAAATACGATTTCAAACAGAAACAGTAACTTTTATCTTTTTACAAATTACTAAATATTCTATAATAACCATTGTCTTAATTGTATTAGTTGATTATTAAACCGCTTATAGTATAGACTATAATTATACACAGGCCCGACGAGAGGGTGGGGTAGCCGGGGTTCCAGCCCCGGGCCCGGACTGGAAGAGGGGGCCCGCAGTTGTCATTAAGGGGCCCAAGAAAAATTAAAAAGAACTTTTTTTTTGCTCGTCACATTTTTTCGGGGAAAATTTTTTAAAAAATCTGATTTATTCCCGGGGCCCGGCATTTCTCTCCACGGCCCTGATTATACAAGTATTATTTGCACATTATGTATTTTTTATTTCTTGCTTTTATCTTATCACTTGACAAGGGTATTGAATGGGACATTATGAATACGACCTTTAATTTTGATCTTGACCTCAAAGTTAAGGTCACCATCGGATGCGCCTGCGCCGTGTGAAATGCTGAGACTTTTGTCCTCATCATTTATCCCAAAAATGCTTTCCCGCTGAGATTTTTGACCATTTCCATATTCTTACTAACCTATATCAACCGCATAAATTTTACATTGTATTACATATGTCCCATTCAATATGGAATTACTGAATGGGATAAAAAGCTAATTTTTTCAAACAAAAAAATTTACTGTTTTTTAAAAAGAATAAAAAATTTTTTTTAGTTTAAAACATAAAGTAATATTTGAAGTATCTTATGCCGCAAGAATTAAAATATTTGATTATTGGGTTTTGAAGTAAAGACGATTTTTAAAAAAAATGTCCCATTCATTAAGTCTCTCTCCTATACGACTATACGTACCTCGAAATATGTCGATTTAGAACAGCCGTCGATGGTAATATATTGATAGACGTCTGTCCGGTAGCTGCTAAATATGGATCGCTAACAATCTGATTGGCCGCCGAACTCGAGCCCAAATCTTCGGTCGTTAAATGCGAATACATTGACGGTAACACTGAAAATAAAACAATTACATCAATTTAATATTACACCATATCCTTTTTTTATGCTGGATAGGGACCGAATAAAAAAATACCCCTGTCGCAGCATCCTGTATAACATAGCGAATTTCCGTTTATAAAAATTAGTTTTTCTTGGAAACTAGTTGACATAGAAAAATAGTTTAAAGACCTTTTTTATGTAATTTTTTCTCCTCTTTTAAATGGTGTAAAAAAATTTCGCAAAAATTTTTAAATAAGTGGAAATTTTGGCAAAAAACTAATTTTTTACAAGAACAAAAGCCATGTTCCTGGCATCCGACGTATCTGGCTGACGAACTTATCCAAGGGTTTGGGACTCCCAATGTTTTCACCAAATTTCTTAAAAATTGGATACTTCGTTCGAGAGTTAATTTTAGCGAATATTATTTTCGGTTTCTAGAGACCTCAAAACAAATTTCTGTCACAGTCCCGGGCGTGAGTCGCGTCATGACAGTGGCTGTAATAGCTGAATTCCATTCTGGAAATTCGCTAAAAAGCACACAAAAAAAAAAAAATTTGAAAAAATTCATAAATAGCTATAATAAATTAAAAAATTTAAACTTTACCTATGAAACAAATTAAAAAAGCTGGTATTCTAAGTCGCATGAAACAAAAAAATCGTGAAATGATATAGAAAGCGGGGATGAAGCTATTTATTTATTCTAGGTTGGATCAGAGCGACCCGGGTCAGCAAGAAAAGGTAGTGTTCTCACTAACAACTAATTTAATTGTTCAAAATTTAAAGACATTTATTTTACGAAAAATGTTTTAAGCCAATATTCCCAAAAAAGAACACTTGTAAAAAAGAAATTTTTTCTTGGCTCGTTCTTTTGTGAGTGTACATGAAATTTTCAGGATGAGCACTACAGCTCTCTGGAGTCGTGCCCACCTGTGTCCACGGCTACGATGAATTATTTTTAATGCACGAATCAGACTCGCATTTGATCGATTTTCTTTCTCAAGTTTTAATTTTAAAATTGACAAACTTGTCATGTTCAGACAAATTGATTAATTTTACTAATTTCCTGTTTAATATTAAAAATTGATGAATAATAATAAAATAACAATATTTTTATTTGATAATCAATTCAATTTATTTATTTTTTTTAAAAATATTTTCTTATCTAAAATACTTAAGAACAGGTACATTTACAGAAAATAAAATATTGATATCATGAAATTATTAAATAAATTATTGTGAATGTTGTTCAATACCTATTAAAATATTTATTTATTTATTGTTTACTTAACTTATTATTGGGATAAAAATCTTTTAAATTTCATATTTTATTAATAACAAATTAAATAAATAATTTTCAAAGAAACCACAAAAAAATTCAATTTTTTTTATTATAAAAATAATTACAGTCCAGTGTTAAAAAGATCGGAGAACCTTTTTAAAATTAACATTAAGTATTCAGTTCGAACGTCTCTGCAGAAAATTGTACGGAAACCCTTATGGCTCACCAACTGACTGTGTCGCTAGCATCATTTTTTCCACTGACTAGCGACTAACAGGCTGCCAGTCACTAGTGACTGGCGACTACTTTTGTAGGTTATGTTGTTGTCTTGTAGGTACTATTTGTATGTACAATGTTTTGTGTATAGAGTTATTTAGAGTTATTATGGATCTGAATGTGATCTTGAAATATTAAATGATGAAATTCAATCATAGTGTTTTCTGCACCCTTAATTGACCTAACAATAATCTGTAGGTGCTTCAAATGCACTTCAAATTTTTAGTGTACATAAGTAATAAATAGTATGTCGTTACTTTTAGATTCTTGTTTGTTGTTGCAACTTCTGTTTATGTCTATTAAATGTTAAGTAAAATTGACTTCTGTGGCACATGTGTTAAACTAACTCTTCAACAAGAGCAGGAATAATAACTTTAAACGTTTGGCTCCTTAATATTTTTTTCTTTTTGATGCCAATATCAAAAGAAGTTATTCTGTTCTAGATAATGATATATTTCTATCGTGTTTTTCAAAAATTCCGGTACAGTTCTTTTCAAAATAATATTTAATTAAAATATTCTATATTATTACCTACCTTTAATATTATATAATATACTTAATATTTAATTCAAAAAGTAAAGAAAAAAAATATAACCTACAAAAGTAGTCGCCAGTCACTAGTGAATGGCAGCCTGCTAGTCGCTAGTCAGTGGAAAAAATGATGCTAGCGACACAGTCAGTTGGTGAGCCATACGGGCTTCCGTAAAATTGTTCCAGAGGCCGGCAGGCAATATTTTTGTCACGCTATTTTCGTAAGAATGGAAAAAAATTCTTTGAAAATCTATAATTTGTTGGCCGTTTTATCATTCTATCACTTCATTTACTGCTTTTTTTCTCAAATCAAACTTTATGGAGACGATTTTAATTAGAGTGTTTGGTAGAATCAGGGTAATTTCAGTGTGCATTTGTTATTCTTGTTATCAAAGTAACAAAATTTCTTTTAGAATATGACTGATTCGGCAAAAGTTTTTATTTTAGCAGTTCTACATTTATAATTTTGCTTCCAGTTTCATCATTCTATCATTGAATCATTTTATTTATTGTTTTTAATATCTTGAAAATTTTTTGCAATTTTTAAAACGGCCTCATAGCAAGTGATTTTAATTATTTCCTATCAAAATAACAATATTCTTTTTTTTCTATAGACAGAAGTCTTTTTCTTAGAAGTTTTGGTAAAAATGAAAAAAACAACTTCAAAAACAGAGACTTGATGGCTAAACTGTGATAAACTATAATAAAATTTAAATTTAGACTCATTCAGACGAGTTATGACCCCGTGTACTCGCCTTTTGTTGTGTTTGACATCACTAAAAACAAAAAAAATCAATGCCAAAATTTCTGTTTAATCTGTGATTTTTGCTACCTAATGGAGGAGTCATACTTTTTGGCACGGTAGTGTATTATAACAAGTACATTTTGTATTAGACATATTGTGATAATTATTTAAGTAAGGAGTGGTTTTTTATATGAGCTATTGCAAATATAGATGACTTTGTACAAATAACACCGTGAAGGAATACGTGACAATTTGAACTAGGTTCAAAAGTACAAGTAGTTCTATTTAAAAAAAAATGTATTAAATGTACTTAAGAACCTATGTACTTAAGTACGTATTAATCTACACATATAATAAAACTGTAACGAGACCGTTTCTGTACATCGAATATTTTTTGAAAATTGTACTGGTAGTGTAAATATAGTTATCGATGTAGATATCAAAAACAGCGATTTTTAAAATTTTTGTCTGTCTGTTCACGCATCACGCAAAAACTACTGGACGGATTTTTAATGAAATTGGGTGTGATGATAACTTATTACCTGGGTCAATATCTAAGATACTTTTTATTCCGGGAAAATGTCCTCATTCCCACGGGAAATTGGAAAAATTATTTTGAGCATGTACATTGTACACACATTACGTAAAAACTACTGGACGAATTTCAATGAAATTTGGTGTGATAATAAATTTTTATCTGAATCAACATCTAAGATACTTTTCACTTCGAAAAATGTCTCATTCCCATGGGAAAATGGAAAAATCATTTTGAGCATGTACACACATTACGTAAATTTACATATTTCATAATTTCCTAACTATAGTAACAAAATGTAAATATAAATTGAATATTTTACTATCGATTTGGAAATTTTTCTGAATCTGAAATCAAAGAAAATGTTGCTAATTGTGTACTGAAAAATACAATAAATACAGAAAAATTGTCAATTTGGAGACAATCTAATGCATTTTGTGTTGCAAGAAACTACAAATGGAAAAAGAAATTACTCAACGTTTCGCGTGAACAACGTCACGGGTACGGCTAGTTTAAAATTCAAATATTAACGAGGTTGAGTTTGAAAACCAACAAAATTGGAGAGGTTTTAGAATTTAAAACAAATTCCTTTGAAGTTTTATGTTGATTAGGTAGCCTATTGTTGAGAAAATGGGACATTTCTAATTACATAACAATTAATAATGTTAAAAATTAAAATTTTGCATAGTAAGTAGGTAAATTTGTTTGCATATTTGGTAGACGTTACATCAATTTGAAATGCTACAAAAGAAGGTTTTATTGGAGGGAAACGTTTTTTTCTAATTTAAAACGCAAGTCCAGCGCAAACACTTTTGGACCATAAAAATTTTTTTATTAAAACATGGGATCGTTGCTTTGTCACTTTTCACAGCAAAATCATAGAAAAACACGAGTCGACTTTCGGCTTTTACACCATCCTCAGGTGAAGAACATAACTAAAAATTTTTTTATTATTTAAATTAATTTGACTATGGAGATACACAAATGGCACCAGTTTGAATCAAAAATTTTGAAAATCAATTGAAAAAATCAGCCTTAATTTCTTTATAAAAAAAACTTATTTGTTAATCAATTCCAAAAACCGTGCGTATCGATCTAGAGTCTAGATAATCTATCTACGAAGCTACAGGTAAAATTTCAATTCAGTCGAATAAAAATTACTGCAGTTAGTTTGCTCATCATTTTAGAAGACGTAGTTTCGAGGAAAATGCATGTTTATACTTTTGTGTGTTTATACTTATCATTAACACCATCTGTGAGACATTTATGGTAATGAACCTGTAATGAAAAAAAGTTTAGAGCTTCAAAATGCTAGGCGCAACGGAGCGACGCTTTTAAAAGTTTTAAACCGTTTGAAGTCATTGCAAAAATCAGGTTCAAAAGGATTTTTAAAATATTTCCCTAGTCATAATTTATTCTAGAGATATTAGTAGGTACATCATTTAAGCTTTAAGGTAATAAAAAAAAAATTGTAGGTATGATTAAAAATGATTAAAAAGTGCGTTGGCAAAAAAATTAATTCTTGAAGTAAATAAATTATTAACATGGTAGGAAAACCAAAAACAAAATGAAGCTATATACAATTTACCAAATTACAGAATCAGACTGTACGAATTCAACCTCCTTAAATCATATTTTACTTACAAATTATAGGTAGATAAGAATCTTTTAAATTGCTAAAATAATTTAGTTTTTTTTAGAGCCAACAAATTATTTTTTTTTTAGATCCAACATTCTAAAAGAAAATTTTAAAAAAAACATACTTACTGGTATTATGTCTAATCTGTAATCCGGATGGTCCAGCAATGGCTTGCATTGCCCCAATACTATTTGGATTCTTTGGCTTTCGTTTACGTGTTTGGATACCTTCTTTCTTCATACTTAACGGCCGATTTACCTGCAAAAAATTTCCTTCAATTAGTTAGTGGTTCGACGCAAAAATTTGAAGTATGGCACAAAGATAAATTGTCCAAGATGGTCCAATTATAGACGTGAAGTCAATAATCTAAGGGTTAATTTCAGGGAGTAGATTGAAAAATGGAAAAATAATTTTTCAAGGGCGTCAAAGGAAAGCTTATTAAAGCACGAATTCGATAGTATGTATATGTTAAAAAACATTTTTCGAAAAGAACGCTTAAAAATTGCTGTCTGCTCACCCTTATAACTAAAAACGATCGCCCTGAAAAATTTGGAAAAAATCAGGAACATTGAGAGTAAAATATAGACTCAAAATTACCAAGACTGATCTCGTCTTATTTGTAAACTCGGACCTAAAAAACTAACAATAAATGGGGTTCCGAACACTGGCCATACTTCTAAATGGAATTTTGATGGTAGAAATTGGAAATTTACTTACTCCCAAGTTTCTAAAATTTTTTCAATGAGAATTTACAGGAATGAAAATAAAAATGAGGTCGACTACTTAGGCGAACTTAGGAATTTTTGATACCAAAAATTTCTTTAGCTTCAAAAATTAGTCCAAAGTTGCCACTATTCCAAACTTTCCTCAAATTATACAATAAGTTTCCATTCAAACTTAACCTCAAATTTTGAAAACAAAAACAATAATATTATCTCCATTAATTTTTTTTTTTTGATCATAAACATGAAACACGTCATTAAAATATCTAAAATATTTCGAAAACCCTTTTCGTGATATAAACTGATTAGAAAAATTATATAATAGGTATATGGTAATACCTGAATTATTTTCCCACATTGATACGCCTTGATAAAGCCTTTATCGCACGACAAAACATGATATTTTTTACAAAAATTTGAGAATTAGCCTTTTTTATCACAAATTTTTTTTTAAAAAATATGTGTTTATAGTTAACGCTATCTGTTGATATAAAATATCAGTAATTTACAAAAGGATTCCCCCATAATTATCTTACAAATTATTAGACAGATGATTTTTTTTTTTAAATTTTTGTTTACAGTATGTAAAATGTTATCGTACGATAATTACGATTGCGATTAATCGCTCCAGTAAATAGTGGTAGGATATGGTATAATGATTCGCTAATCATTATTCTAGAAAATTATCTGTTTGTAAACATAGTATCGTAAAACCGTCTAGACCCGGACAGGGGGTCTAGACCCGGACACTTTGCATCAATTTTCAAAGTAAATAATTTCTACATTAGCTTGCAACAATAAACATTTGTTCTTAACGTCATTAGAGAGAGAAAAACATCCTCTAAACAGCTATACCAATAAAAACTACGGATTTCAACTTTTACAATCTCATTTTACAGGATTACTATCCACCAGTTTTTCAAAGAAATAAAATGTGTGTCTAACTTAGACATGTAATTTTCGTCATAATTGTCATATTGTTTTAATTTTGATATGTATGTGTTCAGAATTTTATCGCGCATCATTTAATGATGTTTGAAGTTATATTCGATGTATATATATAAAAAAATACATGCTATATACATATATATCCGTTTAGACCCGGACACATCAGTTTATTACACTATGGCCGCGATTCACACAAGCTGTGACTCCCATAATCCATATGTTAATATTCCCCCCAGAATTACGCAGTTTATGCCTCCTTCTGGTGTCATATCGTATGTTTACTTCATAGAGAGGCATACTATGCATTGCCCCCCTTTCCCTTCCCACAAAATATTTTGAAGACTTCCCACAAAAGATTTTAAAGACATCAGACGATATAAAATACTATCCTAACCCCGACAGGAGAGGTTAGTTTGCATGTTATTACATTATTTAAGTAAGTGTCCGGGTCAAGACGGATTTGGGGTGTAGACCCGGACACTTACTAATTATTTTTTATTTTTTTGATTTTTCTTTCTAATCTAATTGACTCTTTCTAACGGTAATACTTTTATTGGTGATATCTATGAAGGACACATGTATAAGCATAAAATTAATCAAAAAATGTAAAAAAGTGTCCGGGTCTAGACGGTTTTACGGTAGTGTAATATTTGAAATTTTTGAAATTATCATGCTTTTACAGGCAAAGAAGGTTGCAGCAAGGGACGTACAGGCAAAATCATATTTATCTAAGGACATTTGGATACACAGACCTCCAAATAATAGTCTCCACAATAAAATTGTGCATTCATAAAAGATAAATACTGTAATCTTGGAAGCATTCCGTAATTGACTAGATTTTTCATCTACAACTGGTCGATTATAATATTTTTTTTCTTTTAATTTTTTAATAAGCATTGCACATATCCAAAAGCTTCCACCAGTATTGAATTTTTAACTTATGCCATAGAAATTGTATTACTTTGAGTGAAGCTGTGGCTTAAGTTTTAGAGGAGCTGACGACACATTTCAATCTTCTTGTAATAATAACAATTTTAGCGAATTTCCAGAATGGAATTCAGCTATTACAGCCACTGTCATGCCGCAACTTGAGCCCGGGACTATGGCAGAAATTTGTTTTGAGGTTCCTAGAAACCGAAAATAATATTCACTAAAATTTACATATATATATATATATATATATATATATATATATATATATATATATATATATATATATATATATATATATATATTATATATATATATTATATATATATATATATATATATATATAATATACATATATATATATATATAATATATATATATATATATATATATATATATATATATATATATATATAATATATATATAATATATTATATATATATATATATATATATATTTATGTATACATATATATATATATATATATATATATATATATATATATATATATATATATATATATATATATATATATATGTGTGTGTGTCCGCGCGATAACTCTCGAACGAAACGTCTTACGTTTATGAAATTTGGTGAAAATATTGGAAGTCCCAAACCGTTGGACGAGTTCGTTAACCAGACACGCCCGATGCCCGGAACATGATTTTTTTGGCAATTTTCGTGAAAAAAATTAGTTTTTTGCCAAAATTTCCCCTTATTTAAAAATTTTTGTGAAATTTTTTTACACCATTGGAAAGAGGAGAAAAAAATCACATAAAAAAGGTCTTTAAATTATTATTCTATGTCAACTAATTTCCAAGGAAAACTCACTTTTATAAACGGACATTCGCTATGTTATGCAGGATGCTGCGACAGGGGTATTTTTAGTTTTGATTGTTATTTTTTGCATATTTTTCCACCTTACAAGGAGCCTCTCAAAGGTAAATCCCGCCCGGGTTGAGTTGTCAAACTATATTTATTTCGAATTTTCTATTTATTGACATATTGACTTGTTTTATAACTTTTTTTCGGTTTTTTGACAAAATTAAAGCTCCCTCCCCGGGGAGTAATCCTCCCAGAAATCACAAATTCTGCGACCAATCCGCCAAATTATTTTTGGTGGACTTAAAGTAGTTGTCTAATAAATTTTACAGTTGGCTTCATGTGAGCTGAAAATTAAATCCCTCCGAGAATACTTTGTTCTAGAAATTATCTATATTTATAACCATTTTAATTAATTAATATTTCTTGGAATATTTTTTGCTAAATACTCATTGTCTGTATTATCGTGAATTTTGATCAAATTAGCCGATTAAATATGAAATTATTGCTAAATTTTAAATTTGCACGAATTAAAAAAAAAAAAGTACATACATATTTTATCGATAAAATCAACCTTTAATAATAAAAGCACGTAATGCTCACTCTTTGGAAATACTTATAATGTGTACGAGTTTATTAAAAATAGTCTGTTATCTCTGTTGTCGATTTGATGGTTGTTCGTCACCTAGAAATGTATAAACATAAAAATTGTACACATTCATCGATATGGGGACATTGGTAGACCACTTATAGATAACAAAGCAAACAATATTATGTTATAGGTAATGTATCTAAAATGTTTGATATTTATATTTAAAAAAAAATATTAAAATTGACGTTTGTAATAACAGAATTTTTTGAAAAAAAAAACCCAACCAAAAGCGACTGAGCCTCTTACAATTCCATACCAATACTACTATGAGCAGTTTTTTCCGGTCAAAATAAAAATTTTCACGGGCATTGTAAGTTTTAGCGCTTACTGAATAATTTTGGTTTCGTGTCTCTCTGTCGATCCCTCTGTGTGTTCGAAGATCACATGAAGTGACCTAATTTTGAAACTATTCAATCGTTCTTTAGAAATTGTGTGGTTTAAAATTTCTAGATGATCCCCTACGAATTTCTTCGCAATCGGAGTAATGGTAGCCGCGACGCTATTGTGAAAATAAATGTTGATGTTCTTACTGACTACTAGTCCTATGACCATTTTGCTCAAATTTTGCGAGTATTTGGGGGTTAGGCCATAAGTAGGTAGGGGAGACTGGGGTAAAGTGGCCACTCTAAGACAAGATGATCTTTAGTTTATTTATTTGAAAAGAAATACAGATTAATAAGTATTTAGCATATAGTTGCTTTAGTGCGGAACCAATAACCATCAATATATCAACAATATCTTGAAAGGTATTTTTGCAATATTTGTTTTTTGCAACATGGGTACCCATTTTAACCCAAAAAGAAATCTTGAAGTAATAAATATGTTTATATACAAAATCAAACCATGTTTGTATCATTAATTATTATATATCAACGGATGGATAGATGGACGGATAGACGGACGGACCTTAAAATCTCATCATAAGGGTTTCTTTTTCACATTGTTTCTCGGAACCCTAAAAACTGATTTCTGGCAATTCTTTTGTTTATAAAATATAAAGAACTAAATAAAAGTTCTGAATTTAATATATGTTAAAATATTCTAAGAATTCAATTTGAACAACCATCGGAGACACTGGCCACTTTGCCCCATTATAAGCCTGGGCACTTTACCCCGTTAGACGCCATTTTGGTAAACCACAACTAATTTCAAGGAAGAATTTTCTGATTCATCGATAACTATATTATTTTAAAGGCAATTAGGCAGGGTTTTTAGCTATCCCAATTAAAAAATTGTATTCGTAATTAATAAAACAATAATGAGAATACAACTTAATACTCACTGTACATCAACATTCGAAAATTTAGAAAATTCGTTATAATTCATACACTGTAGGAAACTGATCAGTGACGTTTTAATAAAATACTAATGACTTCTCTACAAGCTAGTATTTAAGTTCGCCACAAGATTGGAGTGGTTTCCGGTGAGTAAAGGCCAATGGCCACTTTACCCCAGTCTCCCCTATATGGTCACCTATTAAATTTCAATACAATCAGGCGCAAACGTACAATATGTTAACGCTGGGTAAATGGAATGGAATCCTTTTGCTTTGCACGTTACTAGATATATAAACCAAAAAACTTTTAATTTTTTGTAAATATTTGACAGTTTGAAAATTAAATAATGTCTATTGGTTTCTTTATTCTTTTTCTATGAATTGATTTGACAAGAAGGAAAAAGGCTCTGCAAAGTCTATTTTCAATAAATACAGAAAAATTTCAACCAAAACAGAAAAATCCCATTTTTCATTCTGTTACTTTGTTAAAGTGCGACGCCTCTTTGTGAAATTATTTTTTATATATTTTTTTTTAACGTTTTAACTAAATATTTATTTAAATTGTATTAAACAAATACAGGGTAATGTTGTTTATAAATTTACTTTTTTATTAAAATAAAAGGAAAAATGGAGCACTTTGTATTTTGTTATCTTATCTAAATTAATACAAATGAATCATTTGGTGCTAAATTGCTGACATTTTATGATGCTAAATACATATTATTTTTATATATTTTATAACATATAAAAAATCATTGAAACTAAATCAAAATTTAATTTAAAAAAAAAGAATATAATTTTTAATCAAAATTCAAAACTTACCCCATGTAGTTTGAAGTAGAGACCACAGGCGTTACAAACTGGTTCACCACTATTGTTCCGTCTCCACAATGTGGTATTGGTTGTACTACAATTTGCACATGAAACGCCAGTACGACGATTTCCTTGCTGTAAAAAAATATAAGAGTATTTTCGAAAATATTAGACACAAACTATGTGTACTTAAAATATACATAATTCAAAATCTTTTATGTTTGACATATCTATCCACATCATTGTCCAATTCTATTGGATTTTTATCTAAATAGTTTTTATGAGTTGCCCGCATTGGTATGAATGTCCAATTTGACCGTATTGTGCCACGTGCCATGTTGCAGGCAAGTTGCGGTGGCGTTACGAATGCCCGGATCGGTATGACCGGCCCTTTAACCTATTAATAATAGTTTATTTTGCGCAAAAGTTTTTAAAGCTTTTTTCTTAATTTTTTTCATTTATTACTTTATTTCTTTTGTCGTTGCCGTAGAGGTTGCCTCATTCATAAGAAAGCTTTCTTTTTGTTTTCTGCTAAAAACACGTTAGTTGATCCACAGTATTCTACATAGTAAATGTTGTCATAGTTAAATTGCGACAGAGAAAGATTATGACTATTTTTTTAAGGAATCTTTTACAAGTGATGTGCTAAAAAAATCACTTTTATAGGAATTTTTTTTGGAGAAACTATTTATTGGAATAAAAAAAAGTTTTATATAATACATTAAAGTGCATATAGTAAAGTGTATCATGAATTTTTTTTTCTTTTTAATTACCTTTCCATCTACTCTTTTAGGCCCATTGAATGTCACATGTCAATTTTGAAATTTAAAATGATGCCAACGATTTTTCGGTTTCTAAAACTTATATTTACAAAAACCTTAGTTCATACGAACGATAATACCAAAAACTGTAAGACTATTTAGAATTAACCCTTTTTTTGGCGTTATTTTGAAAAAAAAAAGTAAGAAAATTTGCCCTGTTTTTTGACCTTTCAGGCATTCTAAAAAATCGAATTTTTATTTTAAGGGCTGATTCTAGATAGTCTTACAAAAAACACTATAAGTGAAAATGCATCAAGTTTTAACCCAATGGTTTTTTTTTTAATCATTGGCACCGTTTTTTTTTTTGGGGGGGGGGCTGTAACTTTCAATAGGCTTATAAGGGCAGATAGCTGATCAAAAATAAAAGAAAAAATATTCAGGATACACTTAATTATATGTGGAGTAGTCGAACAGAAAGTAACATTTCCACTTTTTGACTTTTTGCTTTTTTTTGCAGAATCGTACTTATATCTATATCAACTACACGTCCTAGTTGAATTTGGCGTATTAAATAGCACTAATTCTCCCCTAAAAACGAGTCCCAATCTCGGTTTTCGAACAAAAAGGAACATAAAAGTATTATTTTAGTTCTATGAAAAAGTGACATTTTCTTATGTAATATTAGATCTAGATTTAGATTATTAGATTTAGTAGCTGAAAACACTAGAGAAAGGTTGTTTTTTAATAATAAAAAATGGCTTTTATTTTTTTTATTTTATTTTATTTTTTTTTTATTTAAATTTTTATTGATGCATCGACATCTAAAGGGCTTTTATTTTATTACTTTTAATTAAATTCCTTCAATTTCCATTCAGTGATTATCAAAAAGTGACATTTCCAAGTTTTACTGACAAAAGGTAACATTTCCAAAATTCAGACTCAGTTATCTCCTGTAGTATGAAAGTTTTTAAATTGACAAAACAGTGACGTAAGGTAACTTTTTTCAACGCACAGTTGTGCATAAACAGCATATTTTTAAAAATAAATGCTTAGTCTTTAATCACATGTTAGTGATTTCTGAACAAAAAGCAACGATGGAAATGTTACTTTCTTTTCGACTACTCCACATATTATGTACTTTAATGTATGTACAAATGTTTGTTTTTCATTACAATATATAGTTTCTCCAAAAAAAATCCAAAAAAGTGTTTTTTTTATGGCAAATCGCTTGTAAAAGACCCCTTAAAAAATGTATAGAATTATTCAAAAACTATATAAAAATTATCCAGAATGACCACAAGACAGATAAATGCGACAATATCACAACAATAACTAATTTAATTAATTAATGAATTTAGGGAATTTCGTTCTATTATTAAAATACGAATTATCTTTTTGAAATTCCCTAAATAAATTTTCTTATTTTTATTTTTATTAAAAATATTACTATTTCAGAGGATCGCCATATTAAAAATATCCGGTATTCTTAATTTACATAATATATGAATATAAATGTTGGGGAAATTTTATGCATTTTTTATTTGATATCATAAATGGGTGGAGTATCAATATGACCTAATTAACTCCACCTATCATAAAAATTTATTAATAATAAAATTAAAACAACAAATAAATTTAAATTAGTTCAGTATTTAGTTAGTGATATAATTATATAATATAAAAATGGTTTTTAATAAAGTACTTGTCAAACTGTTATTGTACATCAACAGTCATGTATACCGGGACAACTAATTCAATAAATTGTAGTTATAATACTATATGTACACCTAGATAGTTTTAAAGGTGATAAAACAATGTATGCTTCTCAAAAATTTTGAAAAGTTCTCACCTTTTTTCAAGAGTCTGTATCTCAGTCAAAAATAGTTTCACTATGATTTTAAAGCTGAGCTTTTTGATATTAGAAATCAAAATAATTTTTAACGATATTTTGAACTTAAAGCAAACGTGAGTAACCAAGCAATTCTCTAATTCTTGAATTATTTGTGGGGTGCTCTTAAAAAACAAACTAAAGAAAAAGAGATTTTTCCATATAACTGATATTTTTATCTTAAAGGGAATAGTTTGGGCTTTCTGAAACCCTATCGTCAATTGTTGTAATGTCATTAGTCATTACTTTTGAAGATATGAACGGTCAAAGTTAAAAGCACTGTGTATTTTATTTAATTAAAAATAACACCTGAAATAATGATCCTAAAAAGGGTTTTAAATAATGATATTAAATTTAAACGTTTGCTCGAAAAAAGTACGATAAAAAATTTTTTTCACTTCGTGTACAAATTTAAAGCAAAAAGAGAAATTTTCAATTTTTTCTTTACATGATTACCCGATATCATCAAAGAGTAAACGATTTAAGCTTTAAAATGTTATTTTTAAGGGGTTACATGAGTTTGAAAATTTTTACCGAAAATCAACATTTTTTGTTTAAAATGCTATCAAAAACTGTAATTTCAATTTTTTTAAAACCCTTCGTTTAAGTACAAGCCATAAGCATCTACTAATAGAAAAAATTTGTTCTTTGATTTTAGGTAAGGATTTCACGAGTTACTCTGCCTACGGCAAATAATTAGCATTTTTCGACAACTAGTTGCCAATGACCTAATTTTCATTTTTTTTTTTCATGAAAATTTTTTTACAGTATCTCAAAATAGTATATAATAATATGCCAAAAGTTGAAATAAATCATATTTTCTTATATTGACAAAAAAATCGAAAATATACTTACAAGTAAACGTCTCGAGGCCGGACCTATCGATTTTGATGAAACTTAGATATGTTGTAGAACACTAAAAAATAAGCGACACGTATCTTTCTTTAGCGGCTGTAAAGCGGTCTGAAGGGGTGAAATCGCCCTCCAAAAATTGGGGTAAAAATTTAATTTTTTAAGTATCTCGAAAACGGTAAGAGATAGAGCAAAAGTTTAAACTGGCGATATTACTCTTTTTTAAAGAGCTATCTATTGGTATGCAATTTGTTCAAATTGTGTCAACAGGGGTGGCTGGGGGTTAAAATTTAATGGTTAATTTTGCAAAAGGGGGTGAAAATTAAACAATATAAAAATTTTGTTTACAGATTTGAAATCTACGTCAAAAGATCTAATTGACCTGTTTTTTCTGTTTCTGTTTTGAAATTTTCGATTTCAAAATTCAGCTTGAGCAACATTGGAGAGGGGATGAGTCACCCTCTTAAATTACATATTAGTTAACACACTGACAGTGGGTAATAATGTCACAATAAGTGGTTCTGAAGTTGAACTGTCGTATGTAAGGTTTTCATAAGGTTTGTTTTTTAATGGATAAATCGATAGGTTCGGCCTCGGGACGTTTACTTGTTAGTGTTTTTTTTTCTTTTTGTTAAAAAAAAAATACCATGAACTTCTTAAGTTATTGTCAGACCGTTTTTGACAGAGATATAGGAATTTTTGACGGTATATTAAGTGTTTTGAATCGATTCAAATTTGCCAATAAAATAAATTAGTAGGTATTTGATAATGTCAAATACTTATTTTTTTTATTATTTACAAAGTGAAAAGGCTAAAAATACGTAGTATTGAATTATTAATTTTAAATTAACTTACCGTTGGTGGCTTCTTATTTGTTCGTACCGGTGGTCGATTTACACCATTTATTTTATTATATAATCCACAAGCGTTACATAAATAATGTCCAGTACCGTCACGACGCCATAATGGAGTGACACTAGCACCACAATTAACACATTCTTTAACCACAAGAGAATCACTTAAAACACCTTGTTTTTGAAAAAAAAAAAGTAAAAATAATTAATTAAAATTTTTCATTAGGCATTCATTTCAATTTTTTTTCGAAATGATAAAAAAAATTGTCATGGGGGCAACTTTCATTATACTCATTATTTAGGGTGCGTATTTTATATAACCATCAAAGTTTTTACTAATTAACACGCTTCTGGCCATAACCTGTAATGATAAAACGCTCAACTGTTACACTATTTTGACAGCTAATTAGTGATGAGCAAATACAAGACCAAGACCAAGCCTATCAAGTCTTGGTCTTGATTTTGCTAGAGCAGTTTGAGTCTTGGTCTTGGTCTTGCAAAATTCAGTCTCGGTTTTGGTGTTGGTATTGCTAAGAAATCTTCCAATTTCTTGCATTTTTTTATTACCGAATTTTTCCTTTCTAAAATCAGAATTTTCACTTTTTACGGTTCCTACGTGCAACTTCACAACTATTCGACTAATTTCGATGAAATTTTCAGTACTTCTAAAATCTACTATTAGGTATTATTAAAATCACACACTTTTAATTGCAAGTTAGTATTATTGAATTTTTACAGAAACAGTTCTTAATATAGCTTTAAAAAGTTTCAGTATTAATTACCTATACTTTCAAATTATTTAAATAGTTTAGCAAGAGTCTTGCCTTTTCCTTGTTTTAGTCTTGGTCTTGCTCACTTAAGTCTTGGTATTGGTCTTGCAGCCATACTTAAAGTCTTGGTTTTGGCCTTGCTCTTGATATAAATGGTCTTGGTCTTGGTCTTGCAAAAAATGCAAGACCAAAACCAATTTTGCTCATCACTACAGCTAATACACATTACATATATAGAATTGTGGACGTCGTACAGCGTGATGTCTGAGTTAGTCAGATTCCATTTAACGGAACAAATTAATAATATTCTACAGTATTACTGTTAAATGAAATTATGTGTCCTTTAAAAGTTGCTACCAACCTAAACATTTCATTCAAATTCGAATATATTTAGGCGTTCGATAACTATAAATTCCGTTTTTACCCCAGCCACAGCATCCTGCATAACATACCGAATTTTCGGTTACTCAAATTACTTTTTTTGGAAAATCCTCTTACAAGAATAATGGTTCAAAAACATGTTTTTGTTTTTGTTTTTTTTTGTTAGATATTTACGATGGTAGCATGGTTAAACTGTTAAAACCGTATCAACACGTAGATAGTTATAACCTATTATGAAGAAACGCCTAATTGGTACACTATTTTGACTCGATACACCGTTGTATCACAACAAGTAAGCTTTCACTTGATGGCGTACGGCGTTCGCTCAAGAGGAGTTGCTTGAATTAGAGATGTCGATTCTCCAATAAAAGATCGATTTAAATCGAAAGTAAAAAAATCGATTAAAAAAAAATCAGCTAAAAAAAATCGATTCTGTAAGATCGATCTAAAAAATCGAAATTTTGAAAAGTTTAATAAAATTAGCTGATAATTTTTGTTAAGAGACTTAATTGATAGCACATGGGTAATATCGTGTAGAAACGCCTTTGAAATGAAATTGTAAAAATGATGAGTTAACTTTTCAATTATAATTATAGCAAATAACGCAATTGAATATGTAGGACGAATACCACGGAATGAACCAAGTTTATTCAAAAATTTCAAACAAATTGACAAAAAATTCTTTTCTAAATAAGTTGCTTTTGTGGAGAAAGGGGTCGTTTGCCAGATAGGTGGTCTTCCTTCCTTTTGTATTAATAGTCTTCTACTGGACAAGATAGTGCGTATATATATGTAATTATATAGAGCCACATATTATATAGAGCCACATGAGGGGCTCGTTGATAACAACGAGTAAAAAGTGACAATTAACAATAACGTTTTTGGTGTCTCATTTTAACACGTGTTTCTTTGTAGAATTACAATTAAAATGAAATTATTTTTGGAAAAATTCGGTTATCGATCTCTTACTTTTAATAATCGATTCATAAATCGATTCAAATGAAAAAAATCGAAAAAAAGAATCGATTTTTTAAGCTTCGATTAATCCATTTAAAATCGACATCTCTAGCTTGAATATAAGAATCAGTTTAGTACAGAAAGATAAAACAAACACTATTAGTAATTGACAAAAAAAAAAAATTGTATAATGAAAATTGCCATCATAATAATAAAATATATGCACTTGAGAAAAAAAAAATACCAACTTGTTTCATAATGACCCTCATCCACCGGCGGCCAACCGCTCGCCGAAATCACACCACCATTAGTGGTATATCCACCGGCATAACTTAACGCCATCGTGCCGTCCGCTTGAATTCCCACAGTGGCCACCGCCGAAGTATTCCCGTACGACGAATATTCCAACGACGTTGGTGACCCATTGGACCAATACGACGCGTCACCAGTCAATTTATTACCACCACTAGTCGAAACGTATTGATACGTGCCATTATTATGCCCGTACAGTGTCACCTGTTGTGCCGCCGCCGATGTTGGCGAGCCAGGATTCTGTTGGGATTCGTAGAGAGCCGTTTGTCCATGATAGCTACCCGCGGCAGGATTGTACATGGATTTTGATACCACCGACGAGGTTAGTGTTGGATCACTTTTATAAAGCACTGAATTCGGGGGACTATCATCATTTTGGCGTTGGGATGCGGTTGTGGGCAAGGAGACGTAAGAGGTGAATGTGGGTGGTAGAGGTTGATATTGACTGGTGCCGTCACTTGTGAAAACGTGATTGTACGCGGTGCTAACTTGGGGTTGAGACTGGGATTGGTTTGCTGCAATCGATGAGGATACACTTTCCAAATTTGTATACACTGTCGATTTCGAATCAATTTCATTTTCGTATTTGATGTTTGCATTGTCCAAGTAGCTGATTTGCTGGTGATGATTGGCTGCTGATGATGTTGCCGGTGACGTGACAACAATATGTTGATATTCACTCGACGCGGGATGCTGCTGGAAGTCGTGCTGATGATGTTCGGCCGTGGACGTGGTAATCGGCGAATTTACGTATCGAACGTTCGATGGGACAGAAGTGTGAACGTAGCGTGTCGTAGGTTCACTTTCGGAAGTGAATCGTGTGATTTGACCGTTGGCTGTTGAAGGGCGTGGTTGGGTTTCATTGTTGGAATTTGAATATTCCGAATCGGAGGTGACGGCTTCCACGGTTGTTGGGATTATAACAGGAGGTTCTGAAAATCTAGATAATCATAATAAGATTAGATATTGTGAGTATTAACGTGATTGGCGTATTAGAGCATTCTAAAAATTAATGAATAATTTTTGGTTGTGTATATATTTTTTTTGTTCTTTTGTTCCGGGTCGCTTCCTTTCTACTCCTTTTTAGAAACAAAAAAGTGAAAAAAACAATTTCAGCAAAAACTGACAATTTTGCTTTTACTATGTCAATATAATTTTAGATTTAGAGATCCAGAAAAATTGTCTTTTCCAAGATTCCGTTTAATTTGTTTGATTTTCTGATTTCAGACCATTCGCTGAAACTCTGTGTGTGTAGCCAAAAGAAACGTTTTTTCTTAAGTGTCAACTTTAACCTTACTTATAAAATATGCCGTCATGATTCAAATCAACGCTCTCTCATTTCTTTTGTCGAATTTGCAGTGACTTAAACATAAAACACTATTTTTAAAAAGACATGTAAAATCGTCAAAAAGTTTAGGACCATACATGTCTAATTAACATGTCTTTATAAAATTAGTGTTTTATGTTTAAGTCCCGGCAAATTCGGCAAAAGAAATGAGAGAGCGTTGATTTTAATACAGAATGAAAGCTTAGAATTTCTACTTTCAGGACCTTTCCTTAAAATTTTTTTATATTTTACTGCTTTTGATTTATGGTTAAAAAAAACAACATGATATAAGAATTCAAAATGGAATTTTTACGTTCAATGCTCAGTATTAGTTCGAAGAATTCTTTCTCAATTAATTTTAATATCATATTCAAAAGGATCACTTTATTTCCTTTAATTTCGTTTTTATTTCATCGCTGTACGACAATTTTTAACCGAGTTATAGTAATTCAAAGAATAGGGCACACACTAAACTTTGACTGTTCATAACTTCGTAACTAATCATCGTACGGAAATTTTTCGGTGGTCGTTAGAAAGCTAAAAATGTGTTATTTAATATGACAGAACGTTAATTAAGACAAAACAATTTTTATCTATTAAAAAAATTATATTTCAATTTTTAAAAAAATAGAAAATATTCACTTTCACACTTTGATGTGACGTGATCGTCAAAGAAATGTATAAACAATCTAAACAAGTGCATGGATTGGAAGTCAAATGTGTAGTCAAATCGTATACACAACGTTGTTTAAATTAAAGTTTTCATTGCATAGAAAAAACCATTTTAAGAAAAAAAATTGAAGTGGTCTTAAATTTGCTGACGGGGGTGTATCTTTTTTAGGTCCTAAGGGGAGATTCGCTAAAGAAACATCAAAGATCGACCTTTTTTTTTCTTTTTTTTTATACAAATAAATATTTTATTAAAAAACTAAATATACAACATTGTTTTTACATGTAACGAGACTATTTTTTTTTTAAATTAAAAAATGAGCTGAGTATAAATGGCTTTGAAGTCGACACTGCGAGATTTTTCCACCTTGATGGTTCCTCGCGTTTTGAAATCGTCAGTGAACCAAAATCAAAAAATCAAGAATTTTTTGAAAATATACCTATAACAGTTATGGCACTAACTAGGATCTAAGAACAATAATAAAAAACCAGCGAAAAATCGCAATTTGAAAATAAATTTTTAAAAGTCACCGCTTTTTCTCGATTATAAACAGTCGCCATTTTGAAAATATATTACGGAATCAAAAGATCCTAGTTTCTGCCAAAATGACGGTATTGAGGAATAATATGAACTTTGATTTATGTCGATACCTCAAATACTTTTTGAGATATACGAGGAACTATGTCGAAAAACTTCCGAGAAAAGAGCATTTAAAATTTTTTTTTAAATTATAATAGAATGCGTGCACTAAAATGTCCATAACTTTTTGATTTTTAACTATTTTAAAATAAAATTTTAAGTGAATATTTCTAACACCTTAAAACCCCCTAAATACAACGTATGCTAATAAAAAATTTCAAAAATTACTTTTATTTAATAGGATTTTACGATAACATTGTAACTACCACTGATTCGATTGCGATTAAATTTTTAGGCGACCATATAAGAACCACATTAAGTAATTTCAAAAATAATCTAATAATTGTGAAGTTATAACTACTCGATAGGATCTTCGGCTACACAGAGAGCAGACCAAATGCTTCAGGCAATTTTAAAACGTAAAATGCCCGTAATATTTTCATTTTGGTGAGAAAAAAACCACAATGTTTCCGTTACCGCACTTCGACTCTAACGCACCAACGACCTTAAGGAAAAATCAAACACATATTTATACCTGTTCGAATCGGATGTAACAATGAACCGTGACTGTTCACCATCCTTGTTGTCCGATATCGCCATTTCATACGATGCATGCCGTTGACGTATTCGCTGTTGTAAATGTTGCGTTTTATTAATATTTCCACCGGCATTTTCCTCTGTATTTTCATTATTTTCGGAATTTTCCTTCTCCGATTTTGTTGATGGCGAGTTATTATGATAATCGGATTCGGTGATTTGACCGGCCGTTGTAATTGTACGTATGTGACGACTTGCCGTAATCACTGTTTGTGACGTTACAGGTGACGCGGATGAATGTGTCACAGCCGAGCAAACAGTGGATTGTTTCGATTCTTTGGTGTCGTCCAAATGCTCCGCTGTGGATTCGTGTTTAATTTCCAATTTTTCCGTAATGTTTTCCGATGATTTATCATTTTCCATTGTCATTACAAATGATTTTCTGGAACAATGAATGTAAATTTGCAATGGTTTGTGCGTTATTTAACTTACAACATTACCTACAACTTATTCGAACGGAAAGAATCAAAAAAAAAAAAAAAAAAAAAAATTAAAATCGAAAGTATTTAATATTTGTAACGTTCCATAAGTTTAGTATTGTTTGTTTTAGAATGTTGTTAAGCAAATAAGAAAAGAGTCATTGAAAAAAAAACCAATGGACATCCACGTAATGCGTTATCTCACTCAATACCTTTAATAAATCAGTGTTTCTCAACAATTTTGTCCTTAAGGGGTTAGGAGTAGTCAATACAAACAACAACAAAAATCATTAGTTTAACAGTTAATCTAGTGCCCGATCGAAGGATTTTTTAAAATGAAAATTTCTATTTTTTTACAGACAATAAACTGATGAATTTTTTCTTGAAAATCCAAAAATAAAAAGCTTCGATCGGGCACTAGATTAACTATTAAACTAACGATTTTTTCTTTTTTGATTTTAGATGAACCAGTAAAATACTATGATGGTCACCGGAAAGCGCGACTTGTGGGACGAAGTCAAACAAACATGGCGATAACTTGGTCTACAATAAATATTTCTTTTTTTTTAATTTTTGTCAAATAAAGTTAAAACATAATATGACGGGTGCCAAACCATAACGTTGTAAGTGCCACACGAACTCGAATACGTTTTATTGCAGTAAAGCGTTGTATATGCTGTTGTTTACGTGCACCCTTAAAGTTCCGACCGTCCAGACTCTGTGACGGCTCCCACCCTCAATATTGCTAAAAAGCAAGCCATAACGTAGTATGTGCCTGTGATCGTAATTTTTCAATTATTAGGAAAACAAAAAAAGTATGCAAAACTTATTGAAAGAGACCTCTTTGAGCTTGTTGCGAATATGCTGTTAAAGAAATATTATTCTCAATAGTGGAGACTACAACGTCTTTTGATTGGATGAATCTGACTAAAACGATAATTAACACCAAAAAACTACAGATATCTTCGGCTACTATGATTTGAGTAACATCTGAAAATTTTGGTATAGTTTATACCGAGAAAAGTTACAGATACTTTGCCCAATGGATAACAATTTCATTGTTGAAACCTGAAGTCACAAAGACGAATTTTGAGGACTTGGAAGTTGAGATGAAGGGAGCACCTGTACCTTTAGCTGCTGAGAAGAAGAAGGACATTAATGCCATGTTGCCGTATTTATCAGGAGAAAATAAATTGCTTTATGAAAACTTCATAAAACAAATATCTTAAAAGTTTTAGTTTAATTTGATAAGTGCAAGTAAAGATACACTTACAACGTTATGACTTGCATAAATAATAGCACTTACAACGTTTTGTCGTTTTCAGTTTTTTAAAATTAATATAATTAAAATTATTTCTGTTTTTCGGAATATTACAAATTTGTATGTTAATTATGTGTAATAAAGGAAAGTTTAATAACAAATATTGTATGCATTAATTCGTTTGTTATTTCTCAATTAAGACGGGTTTTTGTCTCTACTGAAAAATTTTTTTTTTTTGGTACTTACAACGTTATGGTTTGGCACCCCTCATATAATAATTCCGTATTATTTATTTTATAAAATAAATTACTGTCAAAAAAAAAATTATGTAAAATACTCAATTTTTTTCACCGCTGACTACCCCTAAGTCCTTAATCACACTAGAAATATAAAGAAAATAAAAAATTTTCGTTTCCTGTATCATCCTTCATTGCGCAAATTAGCGTATCTTATTTTTACAGATTACATTTAACAGATTATTTTAAAAATTTTTGTTATTTGACTGAAAAACAAATATTTCGAAAAATTTATTTTCAGCTCCATAAAAAAACGATTAGATTTTTCAGAATACCGTTTTAGAATAACGTCAGGAATGGTGTTTCATATACTGAGACAAATTATTCTTAATTTCAAAAATTTTTAAGATACTTCAGTTTGCGAAATTGCCAACAATACATGTGTTTACATTTCATTCCCCAGCGCTCCCACTGTTATATTAAATAAATTAATTTTATTTCCGACTACCATGAATTTGCTTGTTTATTGTACAAAATACTATTTAGGTAAGCTATGTTTTACATACAGCTGTACAAAAAATAGCTCCTTACACGCACGTATGCGTAAAATACCACAGCTAGCTACACTTTAAATTAATTCTTATATTGTATATTATATTAAAATCTGTACAAAAATTTTACAGTATTTGTACCAAATTTTTATCATTTATTGTAAATTTCATGTTAGTCGTAGATAAAGTATAGTACGTAATTCAATTGTAAGGCATATTACACACTCGCGCAAATTTGCACTCGCCGCTGCGCGGCTCGTGCGTAACTTTTTCGCTCGTGTGTAATATGCAACTTACAATCTCAATCACGTAATATACTATTAGGTACACTTTGAAACAATATATTTTCGTGTGTAGTTGAAACACTGTTTGAGAAACACTGATTTATTCCACAATATGTATGTTAATATGTATACCTATACGCTTATTATAACTCATGTGTGTATAAATATATACGATATATCAATAGAAGGAAGTGTTTTATTTGAGAACAAACATTTTTATTAAATATTGCCATGTTATTTCAAGTTTGACGGCACACGACCACTCTTCTAAAAATTACCCAAAAGCATATCCGCGTAAAAGAGTAACAAACAACTAAACGGATAGCTATTAATTTCATAAAACACACGAATTGTCAATAATTATATTATGTATATTAAATTATAAGATTTTATAAGGAATGATAAAAATGAACCTAAAATTCACTAAAAAATTATGTAAATCAAAATATTTTCATTGTCACTTTTCATCATTTTATAAGAAGTAATTTATTCGATCTTCAGCAAGATCGAATGAGCATTTTATAACGCGTATTTATTATAGCGTTTAGATTGCGTTTTGTTTAGATATAAGGTGGTTAATATCTATTAATCGTAAAGGAGTCTCCACATTCTCGCCGAAGTAGGACGAGGTTCCTCGTCGAAGTTCCTCGCTGAGGTTGGCCGAGGCATATGAATACTATTATAACACCAACAACGAGGAACAACGAAGCGACCGTCTATACTCTCGTACTTCAGTCAACTTCGCGAGAATGTAGATGCTGCTTAATATGAAATAAATGAAAGATGTAGCGAATGTCTAATTTATTGTATTTATGAAGGCGTCTCCACATTCTCGCCGAGGTTGGACGAGGTTCCTCGCCGAGTTCCTCGCTGAGGTTGGCTCAGGCATATGAATAGCATTAAAACACCAACCGCGAGACACAACGAAATGACCCTCTACATTCTCGATTCGTCCAACCTCGGCGAGAATGTGGAGACTCCAAGGGACCAAACTAGAATGTCTATCAAACTGTTCCACTTGTCGCCAGTGGGTGACGTAAAATCTCCTCACTATGCTGTGTACGTACACACTGTTTTGCAATGGTGTTGGTTTGGTGTTTTGTAGTAGTGTGCGTATTCACACACACTACTACAAAACACCTATTATGGGACAGACCAACCTGTCCAATTCAAGTAACAATGTCTAACAATGTATTACAATGCACTGTGTGTTCGGCGACAGACACCGACTGACTACATGTCTTAAGCCGTGTCGGGCACACTCTAGGCTCACCACTAGTTACAATTTTCTACACTTAAGGAGTCTCCACATTCTCGCCGAGGTTGCACGAAACGAGAAAATAGAGGGTCATTTCGTTGTGTCTCGCGGTTGGTGTTTTAATGCTATTCATATGGCTGAGCCAACCTCAGCGAGGAACTAGACGAGGAACCTTGTGCAACCTCGGCGAGAATGTGGAGACTCCTTTACGCTGAGGACTTGGGAGACTCCTTGACATAATATAAATATGTATATGGGAATGCGTAAAAAATTGTAACTGCGCCTGTTCGTTTGTTTATCGTTTTAATAAGATTTCTTATTATTTTGTTACATAATGTAACTGGAAATAAATTGATTTAAGAGCGAAAACGTGTAACATTTTATTTCTTAAACGGCAAAAAATAGATGACAATTTAGATAGGGAGAAAAAAAATTCAAAAATTAGCTAATATTTATTGAGCCATCATAGACCGAATATTCTAACACTATTGTTGATTTATATAGCGCCCGATAACAAAAATAAAAAATTTTCTGGCCCGTGTCTTATAAAAGTTTACTTCTAATCTTTCGACCGGATTGTGAACACAATATACTTATTTTCCGATAAATTTTTTCACCTTTTTCAGCACGCTTCAACTATAATTAAGTACATATTATAACGGAAATGACGTACGGACCGGATATAACTCTATCGGTCGGTGTCGTTATTTTCATTCATTTATGAAGTGTCTTTGTCTTGTTGACTTTTGATGGCACACCCACACTTATGTTCTATTAGAATTACTGTAACAACTTTTATTTATTGTCATTTGTGTTACTCATTCTTAAATTTTTACGTCAAATGTTTACTTTAACACTGAAAAATTAATTATTAGTAGATTACAGTGTGTAAAGAACCTTCATTTTACTATTTCACTTATATTTAAGGGTCTGTAAATTTGGCATGCCATTCTGTTATATACTTATATTAAAAAAACAAAAAACAGAAAGAAAACAATAATTGAATGAATCTGCTTAAAAACGATGAATATTTTAGAACAGATTTCACATTTCTTGTTAATTTTTATTTCTTGATAAAATTTGTCATAGAGTTAAGTTAAAACTGTATGAAAATCGAAGTTCTCAACAGAGGTGATCTTGGGATTTTTACTTTGGGGAAATTCGAATTTTCTTGTATAATGATAATTTTAAAACTAAACAAAACGTACTTTTAAGAAACATTTGCTAATCATTTCAATGAATATACCGTTTAGGACGACCTATAGAGGGTGTTAGTGAATAAGTGCGAAAGATTTTAATAGGTGATTGCTGAGGTTCTTTTATGTAAAAAATATCATATAAACCCAAGTCCCCGAAAACGCTTAGTTTCCAAGATACAGAGTAGATGGGCTACTAGATAGCCCATGCCGGTTTTGTGGTAGAAACAGTAACTGGAAATTATTTTTTATCTTGAAAACGGCTACATGAGCGACAAAATAGTAAGAGATCATTTTTGTGAACAATTTATGGGACATTTAAAAAAACATTTTCAAATTATTGGAAACAATCATTAGCGTGCCTTTTTCTTCTTTAAAAATGTATCATCATATGGCTGTACGGACGCCACTGGTTTGAGGGGGAAAATATTCTGTCTGCTTCAGAATATGGGAATTTATCCTGTTATAGCGTATCCCAAATTTTATGTCAATGTCTCAAAACATTTTTGAAATATTTAAGAAAACATTAAAAAAAACTTTTTTACATAAAAGAACCTCAGTAATCACCTGTTAAAATCTTTCGCACTTATTCACTAACACCCTGTATATTACTAAACTTTAAACTTGGTAGAAAACTTTTTATACAAGTATTTAGTTAGGCAGTAAAGAAAAATGAAGTACAGCTTGTTATTCTGTCAAGTAAGTTAAAAAATATAAGTATAAATGAAAGCTTTAGCGGCTTATCAAAAAAAAAAAAAAATAGGTACACGGAGAGAAAAATCATATAATTTTTGTAGATAAAATTTCAAAAAAATTACCATGATCTCTTATAATGCGTGCGCGATCGACAACCAAAATAAAAAATATGTGCTAGCATGGTAAAATTTAATGTGCTAACACAACTTTTATCACACTCTTATGCATATATTTATATGTTATAGTTTAATTCTTATTGTCGTACTCTTTCATTTGCGCATCTGACCCGCAACCTTATGTTGCTTGGGCTGTACCTGTAAAAACTTCGAAGATGCCCGATCTTTTCCGACTTTCGATTCTTTATGATCCATACAAAAATGATTGCCAACAATATGTTCTAATAGTAAAGATAATGAAGTAACAAAATGATGAATTAAACGGTGACATCCCCGTCCTCTAAGACAATGTAATAAATACTGCTTGCTGCTTGTAAGACAGTCTAATGAATCAAGGTGCTTGGTCCGACCCGTCCGACCAAGTTGGTCGTCCAAACCTATGGTTGGCTATGTGACTTGCTATGGGTGAGATACATTTCAACAGCGTTCACAACACACACAACCTTCTTTCTCTTTTTTTTTCTACTATTAGCAGATAGCATTTCAAATATTATAATACAGCACGGTAATTTTTGTAAGAAAAACAATTAAAAAATAATTTTTTGTCGGCAATGGAACTATTTACTGTGCTCTTTTACAAATTTTACGGAGCTAATATTACGGAAACAATATTCTATCCTTTAAAATTTCTATGATTAATTATAATTTTTATATTTTTACCGTACAAAATTGAATCTGTTCGCCTTTTACACGTCGATTGTAGTGCTGAGCACAGTAATTTTTATATGAATTTTCTCTCCGTGTAGGCATCGTGAAAAATGTCACCCCCACCTTTTGCTCAAAAATAAGAAAATCTTAACTTTTCCTACTTTTTTTTCGACTTTCCTCTAAAAAAATAACTGACGAGCCAAAAAAAAACGAAAATTTACAATTTTTGCCCGCCTGTTCTAAAATTCTGCCACCCACCCCTAGACCATGACCAAGGTAGGCCTAGTGGGTAATTCGGCCCTGTTTAAAGATATAAATTTCCAAAAACAATAAAATAATATATAAAATGTCAATTATTTATTTTTGGGGATTTTATATTTATTTATTTGTTAATCACGATTCCGACGTGAGTCTCGGGATTTCAAAACTTCAATTCCAATCCTCGGAATTCGAGCTTAGATGTACTGGCTACATGCAAGTGAATAAATAATTAGTGCCGGCCAAATCTAAGAGTCCTTAGTTCAATAAAAAAAAAACTTCACAATAAAAACTATCTACCAGGTTCTCCAAATCAAACAAAAATATTTAATAAACACAAAACTCAACCGATTTTATCATTTCATCACCAAAAAGATATATATAAAACTTATCTCGAAAAAAATTTCATATCTCAAACATATTTTCTCCAATAAACCACAATAAAGATTACATAATAATTATAAAATTGCAATGACCGATAAAAAAAAAAACACAAAAACATACCTTTTTCTTGATCCCTCGGTGCAATATGAAAAATTTTATTTAAAATTTTCCAAAAAAAAAAATAAATACAAGTTTATCTCGAAAAAAAAACCACACACACATAAACCACACAAACGCACAAAATTCGAAACGCAAGAGATTAGAATTTAATCAAATCTTAATTATTTTAAATTATCGCGGGTACGATTATCATTAAACACTGTGCGACTGTGTCTGTTACGAATTTGTTATTACATTCGTAATTCATGTATGTAGTATCATCAGTATAATAAAAGTGAGTTATGGTTCTACGGTGATAATTTTTTTATATTACGGTTATACGTATTGTGTACATCAGATGTGTTTTACCGTCACATACTTAGGTGTTAAAATTAGGTGCCTAGAGGTGCCTATGTACAGGTACCTATGTGATTGGTGTAACTGTCTAAATGTACATCAATTCTGATTGGTTTATTGATTTATTAAATTAATATTGTCATATTTGTATGATATAAATATACCTACAAAGATAACGCCCAAAAAATATTATAAATATATATATAAAAACTTATTGATTTTGATAAAATTAATGTAAGTATAATATGTGTTATATATTTAATTATTTTAATACATATATTATTTAATTTTTGAATTTAACACTCTTTATATAATGATGTTTTTTGAATAGTGAAAGATAGATGTAATTGTGTTTATTGTGAATTGAACAGTTGAAAGAAAAAAAGAACTTCTGTCCATACGAATTGGAAAATCCCAGAATTTACTTTTAAGTGGACAACATCGAAAAAGAATGTATATACTTACATATCGCGCATACTCTTTCTCAACCTCGTATATCAAAAAAAGCATGTTTTAGGACACAAAAAAACATTAAATATTGTATTTATATGTATACTTATCTATATATATTTATATATGTAGGTAACCGACATTAAAGGGCGTAATTAGTATAAATTTTAAGTTCATAATGATGAAAACACAGATTTAAATACGTTTTTTTTATGTGTCCAAAAATTGGGACTTTTCAGATACGAGGTTGAGAAAGAGTATGCGCGATATATTTCAATTCAAGAAAATTAAATTTTCAAAATATTTCAAAATTTATGATAATACTGGAATTTTATGTCCATATTTCAGATAATCCACCAAACCATTAGCATTTTGCCAGCCTAGCAAAGTAATACAAGTACCACTACAAATTGGTTTAAGGGGTCTTCTACCAGAGTGGTGTGCTGAAAAAACCACTTTCTTCTAATTTTTTTTTTTGTATTTATTACAATGAAAAAAAGTTTTATACATTAAAGTACACATAATTAAGTGTATCTTGGATTTTTTCTTTTTGTCAAGCCTTCCGTTTGCTCTGGTATGCCTGTTGAATGTCACATGTAAATTTTGTAATTCAAAACGGTGCCAACGATTCAAAAAAAGTTATAAGTCCGATTGGACTAAAATTAGATGCATTCTCTTTATGATGGTGTTTTTTGTAAGACTATCTAGAATCATCCCATCAGACATCATACCCTTTTTTGGCGTCTGAAACCTTTTTCTGGCGTCTAAAAACTTATAAGGATTTACCATTTCCAACATTTTCATCAAATTTCGTGAAAATCATATTTTTTTTAGTTTCTATAGAGACATTAAAACAAATATCGCAGTCCCGGATTAAATCTCACCATATTACCTGCTGCGATAACTGAATTTCCTTTAAAGAAATTCGCTAAACGATGGTGGTAGCGCTGGTGACATATTAATACTGGCTTAATCGATCATAATTTCAAGCGTAAAGTAGAAAGCGTTCTGGCAACCGAATTACTGACGATATTGTTTCATTTTCTGGATTCTCAAGCTATAAATCAATTATTGTAACAATGAGGATTTTCCACCTGAAGTCATTTAAGTAAGAACTAATTTGTAACCGAAACCTTAGAGAAAACTGGCGGCTCCGATGATAAACCAGATTTTTCAAAAGTTTTCGCCTAAAAAACAAACTTTGACAATTTTACCCGGGCCATTTTTCCCCAAAAATATGTGACGAGCAAAAAAACAAAAAATTACAGTCACTTTTTTCCCGGACCCTCTCTTGTTGAGCCTGTTCGTTCTGATGTCATAACGTACATTTTATTATTTTTTAACCATTTAAGGTAATTGGTCCGTAAAACGATTTTTCAAAGGATTTTAACGAAACTTCCCTAGATATTTATTTAATTCAATACCAATAGCACGAGCCTATTCCGATTAAAATTGACTACCAATTTTAAGAAAAACGATTTCAAAGTTTTCATAATTTTAACACGGACGCTTATGGGAAGATGAGAAATAAAATGAAATCGTGTCAAAGGAATTTGATAAAAATTTAATATGTTATAAAATACAAAATTACAAACCATATTTAATAAGAAATAAGAATTATTGACCACGCCGTTTTTGAAATACAATTTATAAACATCATTTCACAACGTTTTTACAACGCTTTTTAACAATGCTTTTATATTGCTACAACATAAGCGCGCGAATATTCAAAAAAAACAAACAAGTGGTATACAAATATAATAACTGAAGAACATTAATACATTATTTAATTTTTGATAAAAGAGAATTTTTTCGCTGAGATATACTTTCGTACCTGACTATCTCGAAGCTACTACCTACGTTAAACTCAAATATAAAAATTAATACAGAAAATAGAGAAAATCATCGAAGTGAATCATCACATTTCCGTGATAAGATACTTAAGTACCTATAGCGTCTTTTTTGCTAATAAAATATCCCTTTTACCGAAAATAAATACCAGTCTTATTTACAATAATCATATCTAATACGTCATACACAATCAAATATAGATTTTTCAAACGAAATTAATTGATGATTCACATCCCAAAAAAAATGTAAAAATATCAGAAATTTACTCCCTTCTGCAAATGACTCATAATTTTTATACTATTTAAAAAAATATATAACCTTCTGCAGGACCAACAAGAGGATGCGATAGCCGACGTTGCAGCGCCGGGGTCCGGGTTGAGAAAGGAGGTCCGTAGCGATTGAAAGGGTAAAACTTTTTTTGCACGTAAGGCTTTTTTTGCACGTCATTTATTTTTAGGGGAGAAATTTTTAAGAAATGTGCTTTATTTCCGAGACCCGCTAGTTCTCTTCACAGCCTTAACTTTCAGTCCATGACCTTTGGCGCCCAAGACGCCTGCTTAAAGTAACAGTTAAGTTCGGATGGAATATATTTCTCATTTAACTAAAACCCAACGCATATTAATTATACTACCATGAAAAGAAGACTACGATCGAGAAGCGATTCCAAAGTGTCTTGAGTTAGTCCTGGAATGAAAACGGTACAAAATTAAAACAACAGCAATAAAAGGCGTGCTTCAATTATCGAACCCATCAAGCAGTGGCGTAGCGAGGGGGGGGGGGGTGCAAGGGGTACTATAATGACCCGGGCGTCACCTTGGGACGGGCGCCAAAAGCTAATAAGAGGAGCGTAAAAAGCTAGTAGAAGGGGCGCTATTACTTTAAGTTTTTTTTTGTGTTTGTCATTAGAATTTTATTACATGAAAGTGTAGCGAAATTACGAAATTACTTCCAGGTTATGTCTTCAAATATATAGATACACAAACAAAGCATTGGTGAGTAAAAAAAGGTCGTTAAGGCAACTTTTAGGGAAAAATTAAAAATACAAATTTACGAGAAAGAATTTTTCCGAAATTTTAAATACACCGTTCCACTACTTAAATTTTTTAAAATTTTACAAGTTAAGGAGGGCGCAAAAAAAGTGTCACGCACCGGGCGCCAGTTATGCTCGCTACGCCTCTGCCATCAAGACACCATTTTCTGGCGAAGAAAGCATCTTTATAAAGTTCGAAACCTCTGACGAACAGGCCACATCTGATTAAAAAAAATATTATCACAATTAGTTGTACCACCTCACTGCACGGAGAGAAAAATCCTATAATTTTTGTAGAGAAAATTTCAGAAAAATTACTATGCTCCCCTATAATCCGTGCGCGATCGACGACCAAAATAAAAAATATGTGCTAGCATGGTAAAATTTAATGTGGTGCTAACACAACTTTTATCACACTCTTATGCATGTATATTATAGTTTAATTCTTGTTGTCGTACTCTTTCCTTTGCGCATCTGACTCGCGACCTTATATTGGTTGCACTGTACCTGTAAAAACATGTATACAAAAATGATTGCCAACAATATATTGTAATACATATACTAAAGATAGGTAAATAACAAAAAGATGAATTAAACGATGACATCATCCTAAGAGAGTGTAAAAGCAACTGACTACTAGCTGCATCAAAGTGCTTGGTGGGAGCTGTCTGACAAAGTTTCTTCCACAGTCCACACCTATGGTTCGCATGTGACTCGCTGATTGAGGTACATTTCATTACAGCGTTCCCAACAAAACCAACCTTCTTTCTGTTTTTTTTCTTTCTATTATTAGCATGTTAGCATGGAAATTTTTTTAATAAACACAATTAAAAATAATTTTTTTGTCGGTAATGGAACTTTTTACTGTGCTGTTTTACAAATTTTACGGAGATAATATTACGACAAGAACATTCCATCCTTTAAATTTTTTATGATTAATTATAATCTTTATATTTTTACCTTACAGAATTTAATATGTTCGCCTTTTACACGTCGATTGTAGTGCTGAGCACAGTAATTTTTATAGGAATTTTCTCTCCGTGTGGGATGGCTTTTCTGCTGCGAAATTCCCCGCCTAAAAGTTTAAATTATTGCTTTTGGCCAATTTTTTTAACCTTATCCAACAATTAGGTACACAAGCACACCTGAATATCTTACTGTCAAATCAATACGAATAAAAAAAAAATCAAAATGATAATACAGTTGTAAACACGATTACAAATGTTTACCAGATTACCTGTATACTAACTAACTAATAAAAATATGATGAGATAAAATGTGAATTTTATCAAAATTTCTAGACCATATTTTAAAATATCTATAATAATTTTTTTTTTTAACATATAAAATTAAATTATATCTTGGCTTGGTGTATATCGCTTGTTGGTTAGCAAATAATTTTTATGATATTTCATATTGTAATCATTATTTAGTAAAAATGATAAGTTAACAGTAAAAAGTTAAATAAAATTTCATTTTGATATCTTTTTAGTAGTCAGTATTTCAACAAGTATAGGATTTTGTACTTATGTGTTCTGCGCAAAAAAGCTTCTGTGTTTTAACGACAAAGTTTTGGAATTTGAAAAAAAAATACGTGCAATATTGTGCTTAGTTTTGTGCTTTAATGTGTATTGTTAAGGTAAGGCATATGATTTATTTTTTTGATGAAATAAAATTATTAATTGCAAATAACCTCGGACTTTGAAACCTTATTGTTTTTGGAAATTTAATTTTTTTTTTTGCGTTTGTGTGTATGTATTTGAATTGAAACTGAATATAATTAAAGTCAGAAATTTTTGATTGAAAGTTCTGATATGGCGTTGAGAAGTGATTAAGTGTTATAAATTGTATGACAAAACAATAAATTTTTGTTTGAACAAAAAAAAAAGTACTTAATTTTTTTTTATACAATAAAAAAAATTTTCCATAAAAATTATTTGTAAAAATATTAACTTTTCGTTCAAAATTCAATACAAGAAATTTTTCAAATTTTGAAAAGTTATGCGGTGGATCGGGACTGCATAAAAAAAGTTTCATCGATAATACATAACTCAAAACGTTCAAGACCTCATGATTTCCTTAGAAGTTGCTTTTCTAAACAAGATAAAAATATTAATTTAACACATGAGAACATTTTATATCGTTTTTATAATATTATGAAAATTGTGAAAAATACATCTGTAAAAAAAAACTTTATGATGCAGTAACTTATATTCTTATACAATGTATTGATTAAATGCTTAAAAACCATTAAAAAGTAATTTTACCAAACAAATTTATTATAGTTGATGTTTAAGTTTCTTACTGTCTCTTGATTCTGATTCACATTATACATTATACCTAATGGTCATTTTTTAAAAATCGCATAAAATCGGATTATAAAAGACGGCATGAAAAAAGATTTAGCTGTAATATACCTAATTAATTATCTTTACACCAAATTTAATTAAAGTCGATTCAGCGAGTCTGATGTTATTTATTATAATAAATTCGTATTTTCTCCTATGGAGATTTTCTATCGAGGTAAAATGAGACAGAGTAATTTAGTCTGGATTCTAAGATGTCTAACTTTTCATTAGACAACTTATTTATTTGATAAATTCATGAAATATTAATTATTAATTTTGTGCCGCCTGTGAATATTTATAACTACATGCATTTATTCGTGTGACGAACTTTTTAACGTGAGTATTTGCCACTGTGAGGAAGTATTTTTCCGTGTACGGATTTGTCTATATATGAGTAGATTTCGTGTGAATATTTGTCACTGTGAGGAATTTTCGGGTGAGCAAATTTTTTGTGCACATTTTTCTGATCACCGTTTTCTGTTATAATAGCTTTTGAAGTTGTTTTGTTTTGGTATTTGAATGGTATTACAATAATCTCTTGAACACAGTTTTAGCGAATTTTCAAATGGAAAATTCAACTATTTTTACGTCTGAAATTTTTCGACAACGTCTAACTTTGCTCCTATGTACAGCCCAAGTCTACAATTATTTTACCCACTGTTCTTTATCCCTTCTAGTTTTATATTACTTTATAAATGTGTTTGAAGGTATGAGGCTTATTTCCCGCTAATATATTTATTTAACCCTAGAATCATACGTACTCGTCAAAACGACGAACGAACTTCTCTACCTGCTCCAATACTACAACTTGTCGGTACCTACTTGCTATGAAACTTCTGTTATCTAATTTATTTGTTATTATAACACATAAGACGTATAAATTTTGTTTATAGCTATTGTCGTTTTTTTTTATACTGAAATAGTGTGCGTCAAAAGGACGACGATGTATGATTAACCCATTTTTTTTTAAAGATTTTATACTCCACATATAAAAGTTTTCCTAATTTTTCTAAAATTAAAGATATGGATGTTATAATTAATTTATTCAATGATTATGATAATGTGAAAGATGATTACAGCTGTTTGACTTATAGAGACGACATAATACTGAAGTTTTAATATATTGAATCGAAAACTAAAGAATGCGTGAATGCGTTTCAAGTGACTTAATAAAAGGTTAACAATTTATTCTATGGAAAATATTTTAATTTTATTATTTTTTTGAGATCTTATTCTAAAAATTACTAACAAATTTTAGAAAATTTACAAATGTGCCTAATGGGGAAGTAACTACATATCTATAGGAATATTTATGACTGAGAAATTTCACATTCTGTAAAGTCACACATGTCCACTGACTCATAATAGTTCATAAATTAATTATTTGAAAGACATGTTTTATGATACAATTGATGTATTTATCTATTTTTTAATTTTTATAGTGAAAATATGCTTTTGGTCTGTCCACGACAAAAGGTCCATAACATAAAAAAATAAAAAATATGATAAAATTATAATATTACTGGTATTGTGTTGTGTATTAGATGTAGGAAGTGGGCACCACTGTGTTTTTGCAGGGAACTTGTGTTTTCTTTGTTTTTTTGCCAGTTGTTTGGAGGCAATGTTGATTGTTAATGGTGTGTTGATTTTTTTGTATCCTTTTTAAGAATAATGTTACAGTGATTATTTTATACAGTTGAGAAATTTTGATAAAAGAAGAATAATCTACAGGATCTAAGGTAACTATAACCCTAAAGCTTTTACTTCAAACTAATTTCATGTAATTATGAAATGGATGAAAGATTAGCAACCCAGTAACTGTAACGTGAGTTACCAAAACATTAATTTGTTTCTGTAACTTTTAGGAAATTGGACTTAGACATATGATTTTTTGTATTCTCTTCACAAATAACTCATTGATTGCAGAACTAATTTTTTTATATTTTTACAAAAAACAAAAATGTAAATTTAACGTACATAAAAAATGTAACGTGAGTTACCAGAATGGTAGCTCACGTTACGGAGTTTCTTAAATAGGAGTTATTTCTTTAGTTGTTTCTTTATTCGAGAAATGATGTGTGCCAGAGTAATGTGGATGCCATCCCTGAGCAAAAGTTATGTGTTTGAAGAGTGTTTCTGGACAAAATAACAAACTTTTCAAAATAGATGAAAATGACGTTACTTTTGTTAATGTTAACAGGTTTTAAATGTACTTCCTTGCCCAGAAATTGAAATGAAAGGTGGTAGGATGTACTAGAACTTCAAAAGATCAGTTAATATTAAAGAGAAGTAAAAAACAGTGAGGGTTTCCCATTATGAATTTAGAAATGTTTTAACCAGTATTATAAGACAGCCTACTAAAAATTGTAGGATTAAAATAAATAGGCTACTTTTTCACCTTCTGTTTAAAACTTCTATTGTTTAAGACTAGTATTTTATAGTTTATAACAGGTATTATAAAATTTTTCTGTTATTATGATATTTACTAATAATAAAACTTTCCTAATATTTCACATGTGTCGCTTAATTTGTTTACCCAAACACTTCTTTTCTAAAATACTTCTATATAATAAAAGGGCTTCAACATTGTAAAATATTCTTTTAAAAACTGTATACATTGATTTGAGTAATGTATACAAATAATAATTATTTTATATAACTGTTTTCAGACTATTTTGCAATGAAGACAAAATGTAACGTGAGTTACCGTAACGTGAGTTACCGACATTGATATGGAATTTTAATAATAAAGTCTTCTACAGGCATAGGAAAATTTTGACAAACTTATTATCTTCTATATAACACACACACAGGTTGAATATAAAAAAAAATTATTCTTGTAACTTTGAATCGGGAGCAGAAAAAAGCAATTGACTCCAACGTAAATTTTGTACTGTCCCTTTTTTGTAACGTGAGTTACCGAAATGTTTAAATTATTATTTCAGTTGTGGACGACCCAAAAGCTTTAAAAAAAATGATGGTAAAAGCAGATCATCATGCTAATACTAGGAAAAATTCCAATTAAAAAATGTTTTAACTTAGTGTTGTTATAATACAAAAACTATTAAATTTTGATTCACTTGGTAACGTGAGTTACCGTGGACACACCCATAGATAAAAAGATTAAAAAAATTAATAAATATTTATATTAAGAAATTTTTCCAAATCCAATTTTTTAAAATATTTCGTTCGCTTTTGTAGTATTGTTATGTAAAAAAATGTTTTTTGCAAATAAATTCTAAAACTCCCCGTAAAAAGTCCATTCGTCGAAACGACGCCAATGTATGATTAACTTGACTCGTAGACCAACGTATGATTCTAGGGTTAAAGTTATAAAATACTTTAGAACGCTATTACCACGCAATAAGTAAATTTAAGAATCATAAAATAATTTATAAATATTACGTACACATAATATTACACAAGCGCATTAAAACTAACGCAAATAACTAAATAAGTCTTTGCAACGCGACTGTAATATATACTAGGTACTTACTTATTTTACGATCATGTTCCAAATACATGCATGTTGTTAAGTACCAAATACCAGGCTACCAAATACATATAATAAATTATTAAGCATAATTATGTGGCATAGGTAAAGTACAGCTGAACCTTCTTTTATGCGGAGGATAGGAACCGTAAAAAAAAAACGCAGAAGAAAAATATGTTCAAAAATATCATAAATAGCTACCTACATATAAAATGTTTAGTTCGGTCCAGGTTGTAAAAAAAAAACTTTTTTATGCGGTGGATCGAGACTGCATTAAAAAAGCTTCATCGAAAATACATAACTTAAAACGCTCAAAACCTCACGATTTACTTAGAAGTTGCTTTTCTAAACAAGATAAAGCATTAATTTATACGTGGGAACATTTTATTTCATTTTTATTATTGGAATTAGTGTTGTTAAAGCAATAAAAGCTCTTAAAAAACCGATTTCAAAAAGTAAAAATTAATAGCACGAATTTTGAAGTCAGGCGGGGAGTCGTATGAAAAATTGCGATTGGAAGTGTTTGAAAAATTCAGGAATTCTTCAAGATCTATATTTGTTTTATACTACTCCCCGCCTGACTTCAAAATTCGTGCTATTAATTATTATTTACTCTTTGAAGTCGATTTTTTAAAAGAGCTTTTATTTCGTACCTTTTAGTGACAATGTTTATAAGTCCACCTCATTACAATTTTTTATTAGATATTTAAAATTGTTTTTATTAAATTCCAAATTTCGTACGTTTAGGTGGAATAGTTTCCAAAATACCAATGTCCAAAAATCATAATTTTGGGCACTCACGGTCTTTGCTTTGAAAATTGGAACATTAATAATGTTGAAAGTAATAATTACTAGGAAAATAAGAAATCAATGAAAATCCACCAATTTTTCAAGTCATCAATAGGTACCGGGTTTCTTCGGACAGGTCAGGACCGTACTTATTTCAATAAAATTTTGCAACTAAATTACATTAAATTATGCACATTTGAATGAATATAATTGGTTAAAAATTACATTTTTCACCATTTAGAATACTAACAGCATTTTTTATTTGTAAGAAAGTAAGAAAATTCAAAAAATCGGAAAAAATTTTTGTAAAATATATTGAAAAGTTGTCGAATATTTAAACGGTCCACTATAATAGCTAAGACGTACGTATTTACTAAGATTTTTTATTATTGAAAAACAAATTTTTAACAAGCAACTATACTTCTATCTCTCAAAATTGAAAACAATAAGAAAGATGAATTTATTTAATTTAAATGACATGTCACATAAATCACATACATAATATAAACAAAAATACTTTTGATAGTTAATTAAAATTACAGTGGCACTTTTCAATTGTGCAGGTAATAAATAAAAGAAAAAAAGGATGTTTACATAAAATACGTATAAATAATATTCTGATACACATATGTAACTTGTTATTTTTATGAAAGTATTTTGAACTTTTAGTCACATTGAGTGCAATATGTATACCTGCATATGCTAAAGACGAAACTGTCTGATCCGAAAGAAATCCGATACCTGTTTATAATTTATATTTTGATGTTTATATTAACAAGAATGAATATACAGTAATAATAAGACACATATATCTAAAATTTATAATATTACGAAAAATATATCTGTAAAAAAAAATCAATAATGAAATAACTTATATTCGTATGCAATGTACTGATTAAATGCTTAAAAAACATTAAAAATTATTTTTATCAAAGAAAGTTAATGTTTAAGTTTCCTATTTACTCTTCATTTTGATTCACATTATATACCTTTTAATGATCATTTTTTAAAAATTGCATAAAAATTCGCACGAAAAAGGACCGCATAAAAAACGGTTCAACTGTAATGTAAAATTACAGCGACGTACTTTAATCTGTTTATAGTTCGCAGTTGCTTTACATTAACATTAAATAATCCTGTCGCAGTGTTCTGCATAATTTGGCGCATTTCCGGTTACAAAAATCAGGAATAATGAACGGTTCAATGATTTTTTTTTATTGTGTGTGGCGGAAAAATTCATTCAAGGTTTATGGAATTCTAACGTTTTCACAAAAGTTCGTAGAAATAGGATGTTTTATTCGAGAATTATCAATTTCACCGAATTTTCCATTGTTCTATTCCAATAAAAAATGGTAGTAAAAATCTATAGCAAAACTTGAATGGATGAATAACTAACGTTCGAAAGGTTTACTTTGCGAAAATCCATATTAACAACATATGAGATCGTTTACTTTGTTACTTTTCTCCATAAAAATATATAATATGAACGAGTCGACATTCGATTTTCACACCATCTTCAGGTAAAATACCATTAAAAGTTATTCAGTTGGGGAGTAACAACCAGGCCCGACGAGAGGGTGGGGTAGCCGAGGTTGCAGGCTTGAGTTAGGGGCCCGTAGTTTTGAGTAAAGGGACCGGTAAAAAAAAGTAAGAGTTTTTTCTTTTGCTCACCACTAACTTTTTGGGAGATTTTTAGAAAATGCGATTTATTCTCAGGGTCCGCCAATTTTTTGCACGGCCCTGGTAACAACCATTTCATAGCACTAAACGGGAATGAATAGTAGTGATGTATAGTAACCTAGTAGACAAAAATACAAAATTATAAGTAGAAAAACAAGTTAACAAAGTCTTTGTGTTAACAAAGCCCAGATCAAAAGACCAATTTTTAATGCAAGAGCAATATTAAGATTAGAGATGTCGATTTTAAATCGATTAATCGAAGCTTAGAAAATCGATTCTTTTTTCGATTGTTTCATTTGAATCGATTCATCATGAATCGATTATTAAAAATGAGAGATCGATAACCGATTCTTTCCAAAAATAATTTCATTTTAATTGTAATTTTACAAAGAAACATATGTTAAAATTAAACATCTAATTGTTAATTGTCACTTTTTATTCATTGTTATCAACGAACCCCTCATATGACTATATAACTACATAATATATAAACGCACTATATCTTGTCTAGTAGAAGATTATTAATACAAAAGGAAGGAAGACCACCTATCTGGCAAACGATCCCTTTCCCACAAAAGCGACTTATTTAGGAAACATTTTTTTGGCAGTTTGTTTGAAATTTTTGAATAAACTTGGTTCATTCCGTAATATTCATCCTACATATTTAGTTGTGTTATTTGCTATAATAATTTAAAAAAAGTTAACTGATCGCCTTTTCAAAATATAATATAAGGCGCTTTTACACGACATTACCCATCTACTATCAATTAAGTTGCTTAACAAAAATTAGATATCAGCTAATTTTATTAATCTTCAAAATTTCGATTTTTTAGATCGATCTTACAGAATAGAATTTTTTTAGCCGATTTTTTTTTTTTGAATCGATTTTTTTAATTTCGATTTAAATCGATCTAAAAATCGATCTTTTTTGGGGGAATCGTCATCTCTAATTAAGGATATTTGGGAGGTACAATCGGAGATAAAAGTACATGAAATTAGAAATTCGTGAATAATTGCGTTGTATAACAAACTATGAGGCAAATAAATAGTTATCTTTGTTAAATAATAGCTATCACTACAACTGATTGTACAATACATCAAACTATAGCTCTCAGCTGAGTACAAGAGCTGAGTACATTCTGAGGATTTTTCGGAGGAATTTCAAAATGCTACGAGATGATTGAAAATTTAGTAGAATGTTCCTCATTAAATACTAAGGCCCCTGTAAGAATTTCAAACGGATTCACTAAGCCGTTAAAAAAAATTAAAAAAAAAAAAAAAACTAATTTTACACGTACTCTTATGGAAATTCGAAAACAGAACAGATTAAATAACTTTTTAACGGCTTAGTGAATCGGTTTGAAATTTTCACAGGGGCCTTAGTATTTAATGAGGAATATTCTACTAAATTTTCTCCGAAAAATCCTCAGAATGTACTTCAGCTCTTGTAGTCAGCTGACAATGAGAGCTATAGTTTGATGTATTGTACAATCAGTTGTAGTGATAGCTATTATTTAACAAAGATAACTATTTATTTACCTCATAGTTTGTTATACAACGCAATTATTCACGAATTTCTAATTTCATGTACTTTTATCTCCGATTGTACCTCCCAAACATCCTTAAGATTCGCAGGATTGCTAAGGTTTTGGGCAAACGTATACGTATAAACTAGATTGAACTGTCTTGAAAAAAGGACATGTTAATACTTATAAAACAAGTAGATAATTAAACAAATAAAAAAATCTTACCACGTCACTGCATTACTAAACTGAAATTTACATAGCCGGTTGTAAATTATACAAGTACCTAAATTAAATAATAATAATGATGAAATATAAAAATAAGCATAAATAAATGTCTTCATAATGCAAATATCATCTAAAACTATCTATATAACAATAAGTATACTATGTTTAATATATCCATATTTTAAACGTAAATTCTAGAAACAGAGAATCTTTAATAAACATTTTATATTATGTACAAGAAAATCTATGTATTTTATAGTATTATTTACATGACGGTTTTTTAATGCAAATCCTTTATTAAATATACATATATGAAAATTATGGAAGAGTCTTAATATTATTTATATTTTTTTAGGTTTTTCATACACATTATACTTACTATGTCTACATGGAAGACATAATGTTTGAAATTGAGTTATATGTACATACATAATTATGTTGTATTTTTATTGTTTTATGACTGTTAGCAAGTGACCTTCTTGTACGCTTATAAATTATATTGTATAAAAATTTTTTAGGAAAAACATTACGAAATTTTACCAAATGATGCTGAAGTATATTTGTTAAAATTTTACTGGGTCACAACAGTTGAAACCACTTCATTATATCTTCATTTTAGGGGATTTAAAGTAAAATTTTACCGCTAAGCGAAAGGAATCCATTTCTTTATTACTAGAACAGTGCAATTAAACTGTATTAAAGTGGCTTCTGTCTTCCTCTTAAAACTTGTTGTCTTTTAATTTGTTAGTAAGTCCAAAATTTACGAAAGAAAGAACATAAGAATCACTTGAAGCTCCACTTAAAATAGCAACTATGTTTCGATTATAATTAGGACAAGTATCGTAACAAAAATCAAATCGGTTATTTTTAGCGAATTTCCAGAATGGAATTCAGCTATTACAGCCACTGTCATAACGCGACCTGAGCCCGGGACTATGGCAGATACATATTTGTTTTGAGGTTCCTAGAAACAGAAAATAATATTCGCTAAAATTTACATAATTATGGTCTATTTCACTTAAATTTAACCATGCCTCATCACTTATGAATTTAAATAATTTCTGTTTTCTTGGCTTTATCTCTTTCATTATTACATTTACGTAAATTTTGCAGTTTGTTTTTAGAAAAGAATAGAAGATTGATTTGTTTCGAATATAAGAATTATTTAATTTTTTAACGATGACTCATGATCAATTGTATATATGTCCGGGCGATAACTCTCGACCGAAACGTCTAATATTTAGGAAATTTGGTGAAAATATTGAAAGTCCCAAACCGTTGGACAAGTTCGTTAACTAGGCATATGACGACTCCCCGTTCCTGTTTTAATCGCTATTATTATCGAAAATTAGGAAATTTACATTTTCACAACAATCTTTGTGCCGGTACAGGCACGTCCGATGCTCGAAACATGGTTTTATTGGCAATTTTATTGAAAAAAAATTTAGTTTTTTGCCAAAATTTTTCTTTATTCAAAAATTTTTTCGACTTTTTTTTACACCATTGAAGCAAGGAGAAAAAATCACACAAAAAAGGTCTTTAAACTATTATTCTATGTCTACTAGTTTCCGAGAAAACCTAATTTTTTTAAACGGAAATTCGCTATGTTATGCAGAATGCTGCGACAGATGTATTTTAGATAATATTTTTGAAAAGAGCGGAAAATTTTACATAAAAGATAAGAAGTCACGGAGAATGTCGGATTTATAGTGTGGATAGCACAGAACAAATAGAACGAATATAACTGTTTCTTTTCTGCAATCACTTATGTGCAAGTATGTGCATCTTAGGCTGCTTAGTGTCAGTTGCTCAGTACCCGTCGCTCAGTGTAAGTCAGTCAAACAACAATAAATTTGATTGTTGAACCGCCACAAGTAGCGTTGTGGTATCACACACATCACACACATGTATGCGAACTAAAGGTCACGTGACGGCTATCACCACTCACACTAACAGAGTTTACCGCACAAATACAAAGTAAACACCGTGCACGTATACAACATATTTTCTATCTCAAGTGGTTACACAGGTTCCAGTAGTATAGAAATATGTATTTTCTCTCTAGTGCTCTATGGTGGATAGGTTAAGTCAGTGGTTCTGAAACTATTCCTCCCCTCACCCCTTTGCATTTAAAAATTTCAAAGACCCCTGAAATATGTAAAAATGGATAGGAAATGTGTAGAAAATGGGTATGTAATCTGTAATTAATTAGTTTTGCGACCCTCTCAGATAGATTTCACGACCCCCTGGGAGTCGCGACCTCCATTTTGGCAATCACGGGGTTAAGGGATAGGTTTGACTCGTCATATCTCCGAAATAAAAATATGCTTAACCTAAAACTTTGTAAGTGAGGATTACGGTCTCATCTTAAACTATTATTTAGACAATTTTTAAAAATAATTCGTGAGACTGGCGAAATTTAGGGCCATTCTTTAGGTTTAATACGAATATTTTACGATTTTATGATGAACATAAACACGTTTTGAAATTTTACACACTTTTTCCTCGAAACCACGTAACTTGGGGAACTTTTATTCGATCGACTTCAAATTTTAACTGCACCTTCTCAAATAAATTATCTATCGAAATATCTTTACGATTTTTCTGATCGATAAAGAATTATACTTTTTACAAACAAAGAAAGGAATTAATCAAAATTGGTGTCTTTGCAAAAATCAATAAAATTAATGTAAGTATAGATAATAAAAAAAAATAATAATCCTCTAAATGCTCTCTGAAGCTACCTTATCCATTGCTTACTTCCTCGGAAAAAAGTGTTCTCGCATTACCCATAAGTCCATAACTACGACGTCATTCCGTACCTTAAAGAGGGGGTAAGGTTAATTCGTACAAAAAAAGGCATGTTTTTGTTATCTTTTTGTGACGACGCAGTTAAAATCTCTTTATTAAAACCAGTGGTACATTAAAGTATGACATTCGAAAAATATTGTATAAAATTTTTACGAAGAAATATTAAAAAATACAGTAATGGCAGCAATTATTCGGACGTGTCTCGGAAAAAAGTAGAATTGCGGTACCCCTCATAACTTGGTGCTGGATCATCCGAAATAAAAAAATTAAAGTTCATTCGTTAGATAATAGTTTTCCTCAGGTAACGCTGGGAGGGTTTTTCGAAATTTCAATTTTTCACTTTTTTTGGAACACTTAGAAAGGAAAAACACGATTTTTTGCGAAAAAAATCGGCTAATTTGTTATTGTAAAATAAAAATTATTAACAAGTTTGAAAAAACTCTCCAGCGTTACCTCGTAAATTATGTACAAAAATAGCGTTCAAAATTTCAAAAGGATCGGTGCTGTAGTTTTGAAGTTATGAGGGGCACGGACTTTGAAAACGTGAGCTGTGGGGAAAACGCTTTAAAGTTTTGAACACTTAAAAATTCTTGTATAAAACTGATATAGAATACTTACTGCTGAACTAAATTTTGTACCCTACACTGACAAAATATACAGTACAGGTATAAACACGTTTGTACTTGCATTGAAATTTCTATAATATAACTGAGAGAGAGAGAGACATATGTAGAGAGCGAAACATCTGCCAGGTAACAACAAAAATGCTTATAACTTCGTCAATTTTGCTCCAATCAACTTGAAATTTTGAGACAATATTCTTGAGATATTATGCATTCAGTTAAAAAAAATAAGAAAAAGCAAAAAAAAAATATTTTAGTACCTTACCCCGCCCTTAAGTCAAAATAAAAAATATTTTTATACATCTTAAAAAATATACATATATCTAATAGACCCTGAAGAAGTCAACTTTGATTGTTTGAGTAGAGAAAAATTGATTGATCTGAATTCTGTCACTCTTTAAGACCCTTTTAAATTTTGTAGATGACAAATTTGTATACGTGACATTTTGTTAATAAAAAATTGTATAAAATAATTAACACTTTCTACACAGAGAAAAAATTCCAGTAAAAATTACTGAGCTGCCTCCGGTAAACGAGTCTTAAGTGACTAGTCCGTAGGAAATTATTAAGCAAAAATATAAAAAATGCGTTTCAAACATTATTTTTTACGATTCATTTGAAAATTTTTCCTGTACACCTTAAGAATTTTTCCTATACACCTTAAGAATTTTTCCTATACAGCTGCGTAAAATTCGATGGGCTAGTAAAATTTCAAGTGGACACCGGGAAAATTTACTTAATTTTTTGTAAAATTATCTGGACATATGAATAATTTTTACTGAGTCGTTGTGCATTTGTTATTTGTCACACACCACTGCATAGCCAAGCATCACATAAACTGAGAATAACAAGCATGCGCAATAGCACCGAGCATTGTCTAACACGGCCAACACGACTTCAAAGAGCAAGTAACCAGGACTCCCCAGTTTGTTCGTTTAGTTGTTCAAATGTTCATTAGCCAAGGTGACTGGATGTTTATATAGTGTTATTTTTTTTATAATAAATTTTTAAAACAAAAAAATTGTTGTGTTTCATGAATTTTTGTTTAGTTTTGATATGTTAATTGAAATATGTTTTTATACAAATTATTGTAATGTGCTTATTGTTAAAAATTTTTATCATATAATATGTCAAATAAAGAATTTATATATTTTTTTCCACGAATAATAAAAAACCACAAAAAATTTTTTCTATATTAATAATTTGATTTTAATGCTTACCCTTCTATCAATATCCTTTTAAACTATTTTAATTCAATTATTTATTAATAAATAAAAAAAAGCCTTATTTATAAATAATACGGTAATTTTTACTGCGCTATAGGATAATTTAAAATTTTTACTATAAATTATCGTATTTTTTGCTTAGCCTGTCACTTATGTCCGCATTACCAGAGAGCTCAGTAATTTTTTACCAGAAATTTCAGTAAAAATTACTGTATTTTTTTCTCAGTGTAAGAAAATTTTTAATCGTACCTATGGATTTCTCTCATCAAATAAAATTTTCAAAAGGAATTTGATTTTTTTTTAAATTAAAACAAATATACTTAATTTATTTATTTCTTGCTAACTAATTAATAATTTAATGAGTATTTGATTGATAATCAATAAATTAATCATATCAATAAAAGGAGGAGTGGCTTATTAATGATATATATTGATAATAAATTAAGTGTCGTGTGCAAAGGCGTGTTGACGTGTTGAGGTGCAAAAGTAGAAAATAGTAACAGATGTACAAAGTAGAGATGTCGATTCTCCAAAAAAAAGATCGATTTTTGGATCGATTTAAATCGAAATCAAAAAAATCGATTCAGAAAAAAATCGGCTAAAAAAAATCGATTCTGTGAGATCGATCTAGAAAATCGAAATTTTGAAAAGTTTAATAAAATTAGCTGATAATTTTTGTTTAAGGGACTTACTTGATAGTACATAGGTAATATCGGTAATATCGTGTAAAAACACCTTACATTATATTTGTAAAGGCGATGAATGAGTTAACTTTTCAATTATAATTATAAAAAATGAGGCAATTGAATATGTAGGACGAATACCACGAATTGAACCAAGTTTATTCAAAAATTTCAAACAAATTGACAAAAAAATGTTTTCTAAATAAGTCGCTTTTGTGGGAAAGGGATCGTCGTTTGCACAGATAGGTGGTCTCTTCCTTCCTTGTGTATTAATAGTCTGACTTATATAGAACCATAGGAGGGGTTCGTTGATATAACGAGTAAAATGTGACAATTGATAATAGAGTTTTTGGTGTTTCATTTTAACACATATATCTTTGTAGAATTACTATTAAAATGAAGTTATTTTTGGAAAAAATCGGTTATCGATCTCTTACTTTTAATAATCGATTCATGAATCGATTCAAATGAAAAAAATCGAAAAAGAATCTTTTTTTAAGCTTAGATTAATCGATTTTCGATTAATCGATTTAAAATCGACATCTCTAGTACAAAGTGATGCAAAACTACTGCGAATTTTAACACCGTAACTAACAATAAGAGTAAAGGCAAAAAGCTCCAAATCAGTCTATTATAACCAAATATTAGTAGGTACAAACACTCACAATCAGAATATGTGGAATTCTTATATAAATTCAAAGTAAATATTCTGATCATTTTTCCAGGGCCGTGGAGAAAGATTGCGGGTCCCCGAGAAAAAAGCCATTTTTTTAAAAATTATATCGTTTCCAGAAAGTGATGATGAGAGTGATGTTTTGATTTTCCTCAGGCCCCTCTTTAAGCCCGGGCCCCACGACTGCAACCCCGGCTATCCTGCCCTCTCGTCGGGCCTGCATTTTTCCAAGATACCAGCTGGGGAGAACCTCACGACAGTAATTTTAATAACTAATAGTTACTAGTCCGTGTAAAAATTTTCTTGAATTGCCCGGATAGTATATGAAGTAGAGATGTGCCAAAATCGTGAATTCACGCGTGACCCGGCGGGTCACGCGTGACCCATCGTGATCGTGAATAATTTTCTACGATCGTGCGTGAGTGGGCGTGATCGTGACATTTAATTTCTTGTCGTGAATAATTCGTGAGTCACGAAAAGTTAAAGACCATGAAAAAAAATTTTTAAATAATTTATTATTTTCAATTTTAGGGAATATTAACTAAACCAATTTGATATTTTAACTACAAAAAAATCTTTTTTTTTATATATTGGTTTTTACAAGCACAAGTAGGTAGAAATCCAATAACCCTTACTAACAAATTCCAGTTCTTTACCGAGATACTTAGAGTGTATACAAAATGATTTACAAATTAAAAATATCCAACAGTGTTTATGATGTTGTTCTGATTCTTCCGTTTTTATTTAAATAATTTCTTAAATTTTTAAGAAATTCTTAAAATTAGCCTGCATCTCTCAGGATGTGTGGATATACGGTCTCAGTCAATGAGTATAATTGGAAATAACAAGGTCAGTTTTGAACAATATGGTCATGAAGACATAATATAAAGAGGGGTTACTTAAAGGGATATTATCTTTTTCAATATTTTAAGTTGTTTTATTATTATCATTATTTTAAAAAAAAAATTTATTTTCTAAGTATTTATAGGTACTAAAAAATATTTTGTCACAATTTTGTTAAAAAACTAGATATTTGGTTTGGTTGTGCGAAATGTCATGTTTATATACAAATACAATAAGAACAAAAATTAAACAATAAATCATTAGATGAAAAATTTTGAAAATTTTCTCACTTTCCAGAAAAAATTAAATAGTATATAATTTGCATCAGTATTAATCTCAGTAATAATGTTAGCCCTATTAACCGTATTCTGATTTTATCCCAAGGACATAATTTTAACTGATTGTTAAAGCGATAGTGATTTTTATTCAAAATTCCAACGATTAGTTTCAAAGATTATTATGTTTAATTCGTAAGCGTGCGTGAGTGTGAAAGCATAAAATTTTTTTGTTCGTGATCGTGCGTGAGTGTGAAAGCATAAAATTTTTTTGTTCGTGATCGTGCGTGAGTGTGAAAAGAAATAAATTTTCTCGTTCGTGATCGGGCGTGAGTACAAAAGCTAATTCGTGACTGTGCGTGATCGTGAGTAAAAATGTACTCACGAGCACATCTCTAAGCTCACATGAATAAAAGTGGACTACATACACTAAAATATTTCCATCCCAGTGAAACCTTGATAACAAATTTTGCTGCTCAAATAGTTGAAAATTGTAAGAGTAAGTTATTTTTAATATGTAAATTACTCCAGTTCAGAAATTTTTAGAAATACAGTACACTCCCGATTATCCGCGGAATTGGGTGGCGCGACTACCGCGGATAACGAAAATCGCGGATAATCCGTAAAAATACCGAAAATGGGAGAGAACAAAAGAAAAAAACTATTTTAACATAAAAAACAATCTATTTAATACAGTCTACTATACATTAAGACGTAAAATACAATGTAAACATAAATAGTAATTACAACCTCTTAAAAAAATCGGTCACTTGTTTCTGTTTCTTGCTTTGGCAACATTTTTTCTTAATCCGCGATTGAATTTTGCGTAGCATAAGTTTGCGCCCAATCTGCTGCGCGAGTTCGCACGTTTTGTACTCAAGGCCTGCGCACGTTTTGTACTCAATAAACTTGTCAGTTCAGTCCTTTTTTTTATAAATACTTATTTTCTCGGTTTCCGTAGCACGCGCGGATAATCCGCTCGCGGATAATCGGAAGTGTACTGTATCTAAAATTATATACCATGTGAGTTTTTTGAGAGTTGCCATTTTTATTACAGCCAAATTTGTATGATAGAAATGGTATTGGAAAAGGTTCTTTTCTTGAATGTAATAGAAATGTAACCAACCGGAACACTATCGGTTGAAGTAGCCTCAAGTAGATATGTATATTTTTACCACCTAATTGATAAATTAAAGAAAAATTCAAAAATTAGACTTGGGTAAAAATTTTTTTGGCTCATTTATGTTGTTAATTAATGCATTAGACTGATCAGTTTTATTGAAAAATTAATATATAGTCTCACTGAAAAATCTATAAGTTTGTATCATAGCTCGAAAACCATAAGAGCTATAAAGCTCCTGACTATAGCAATCAGTTGCTCCCGTCCATATCTACAACTCTTATTTGAACAATTTTTCGATTAAATCAACGGTTTGGCTGTAATAAAAATGGCAACTCTCAAAAAACTCACACGGTATATAGAACCGGGAAGGATAATAATCAGTGGGCAGTTCAAACAAGACTCCGAGTGGAAAAAATCCTCGAGTCTCAAGATTTTAAATTAACAGATTCAACAGGGTCAGGAAAAAACTTAAATTCCAATTTTTCAGCAGAAACTTTTTCTAAACATTTTGGATTTGTACACGTATTAGTAAAAATTAGTTTTAAAAGCAAGCGAAACAACGGGTTAATTCGTTTTTTCAAAAAATTATTCGAAATAACTTAAACAATTCATAATAAACATAATTATCAACATTTCCGTAGCATAGAAAAAAAATATTCAACACATCTTACCTACCGTTTTATATTTGAAAAAGCTTTACAAGTCGTATATTTCCATAACGCACCAATTTTTTTTTAGTTTCTTTAATTTATTCACTTCAACCACTAAAATCATCGATTTATTTATTTATTTTGATATAGATTTTAATATAAAAAAAAGATAAAACTGGGAAATTGACACTGTATTCGTTCGCTTATCAGTTAACAGCACTGTTGTCGCACAACAGCATGAAGACTATTTACAAAAAAAAAAAAAAAAAAAATTGTTGATAAGAGAATCTTCGCACCTCACGTTTCTCTCACCTAGAGATGGTTACAACGATGAGTTCAGTCGCGGTGTATATAGATATATACGCTATGGGAAACTTTAGAATTTCATGAAAATAATTCAAATTAAATAGTGATAGAAATACAAGTGTCTCTGTATATAGTCTAATTAACTTGAAGATAATTACATAAGTTCCTATTCAGACGTCAACCAAAAAAAAAAAAAAAAGAAAATCAAGAAAAAGAAAAGAAAATCGTTGGTAATGATAGCTATTACTCACGAAGATGAAATTGCGACAAGAGCCGAGTTCACGAGGCAAGTGTCGTAATGCATCTGAGTGAGTAATAGCTATTGCAAGCGAGTAGAATACTATAATTTTTCTACGACTTTCTTCTTTTTTGATTTAAATAAAATTGAATATAAATTTTAAATTAAAAGAATAAAACTTTTAATCTATGGTGTCTCTAATTTCATTAAATGTTTGTATATATGTATTCAAACGATTAAAATAAAATTCAAATTGTTTTGTTTACTTACACGTTACTGCGCAACCGGTATGAAATTAAAACTTATAGGTGTATGGTTCACAAAACAATCGCAAGCCCATTGAACAATGGTTGATACGGTGATTTCATTGGTCGAAAGGTATTGAATAATGGTCATTACTCCACACCTTTGAATAATACCTCACGTTCTCAACAATTAACGGATATGTAATGAGTGTGTTCTTCTACAGTAGCAGAAAAAATCAAATCTTAAAACCTACTAAACTACAGTTTCAATAATGATCTCGGAACAGCGGTGGTATTGCAGCATTAATGTTCGCTTTTCTGTTGCCTATAGAGACGAAATCCACGCTCAAGGGGACAAACTAGATTGGCTTTGCCTCTGTTCCACTTGTAATGAGTTTGTGACGTACTCTGTTTGTGTACATACACACTGTTTGCAGTGTATTAGTTTGGTTTTTTGTAGTAGTATCTGTATACACGCATACAACCACAACATACGTATTACCAGAGAGAGCTGTTCAACGTGTTCAACTAACAATGGGTATATTGTTAATACAATGGTGTGTTGACTCGACGACGACTACTGACGGACTAATGCCTTAAGCTGTGACTGGCTTACAATTGACTCCAAGCGAATTTCACTTTTTTTATGTTAGTTGGCTTCTAGTGTTCTATGTCCACGCTGAAAAAAACTATTCCATTTTCGACATTGCCTTGTTTCGTTTTTATGTCAAGGAAATATGGTTATCTAATGTTACAAATATCTGAAATATATCTAGCTTTATCTAATACACTTATTTTCTTATTTGATCTCTATCTGTTACACGTAATCATTACATCAGATGTTTTTTCCTTACCTGTATATTGTACCTACCTCTGTGTACAATATTTGTTTTTCGTCAGTTGTTATCTACATTGGTGTAATATTATAAATATAAAAAAAGACTAAAATTATAAAATATTTTATTAATATTACATTAAATGAGTGAACACCTATGCCTCATACACATCTGTGTAATAAGTATTAAGTAGTAAATAGAACACATAAGTAGGATAAAAAAAGAAATAATATAGCGTGATAGCTATACATAAAGTAACCTACTTATGAGTACATTCTATATATTGCCTATAGTAATTACTGCTTAGATATGAACAAGCTATTATGTCAAATTCACAAAATTCGCACGCTCAGCTGACTAACCAAATTAACTGAGGTTTCTTATAATGTCATCTAAGTATCTACGGTATCTATGATAAGAATTAAATAAACAGGAAATTGTTTTTATCTCCGAAGTAGAACACAGAACTCTTTTAGATTCTCTAATGATTTGCCTTTTTTAATAACAATAGTATTTGAAGGGTACAGGGGAAAAACGATCAGAGTCACAAAAAGTAAATTTTTCAGGGGAGCGTTTTTAAACTTTAAGTGTGAATCATGTATTATAGGCGCATTTTTCAACCTAAAAATTTTTTGCCTGAAAACCACGCATAGGATCTGGTTCAAACTATCGGTGGTTATTGCTAATATAGTAAGCTAGAAAACACCATGCCAGCAGAAAATAGACGACTAGCCGTTTTCGCGAAATTTGACATCGAATTATGTATTATATGCGCATTTTCAACAAAAAAAAATTGGTTCTTCCCCTACATATCACGGACTATGTTTGATTTTCACATGTAATATTAGCACGAGATCGATATTCTGCATACTGCCAACATAACTGCATAGATTTTGGCATTTTTTACTTTTTGTGGCTCTGATCGTTTTTCCCTTGTACCCTTCATTTGTTAGTACTGTCTAAATCTACTGTATCTGATTTTAGCATCATATTTATATATTTCTAAAACACTTATTGATATTTGAGGGGCTCAGAACTATAGTGGTGTAAGTCAATTTTTTTTAAGATTGGAGATATTGTGAAATTATTGTTATTTTACCCGATCTTTATTTGGTGTCAAAACGACAAAGTCATTACTTATACAATAAAGCCGGTAGAGACAATTATTTTACTATAATTCCATATACTTACTATGCTTCACTCAAACTTTAACGTTAAATAACATAAAACAACATATTTTGACTTACATCACTATAGTTCTAAGCCCCTCATTTAGGGAATTATTTTTAAGTCAAGAATGTATACAACTGCATTTTGTTGCCTTCAGGTCACCTCCAATTATTAATCTTGGATCTTACCAGCACTCCCGCCATTTGTGTGATATTTATCTTTCGAGATAATGTACTCACGTGTCTAGTAAACCTTATTTAAAAACATTAAAAACGTCAATTGAATGGTTTACAAGTCTATAAAAAAAAATTTTTTTAATCAAAAAATTATAAGTGTTTTTAAAATTTGGTTATTTGTCAAAACAAAAAAAAAAAAAAAAAATAACAATTCAGTTATCAAGCAAAGATTGTTCAAAAGTATCAACTAGTTCACAGTAGACATAATTATCCACGTTAGATTTTGGAATAGGAAAAATGAATATAGATAATATCAAAAATTATACAGTAGAATCCCGCATAAGTTATACACTTGGGACCGACAAACCTCTCATAAGTTATTATAATTCCACGAATCTTCCACCTAAAGTGTCTTAACAAATTTGACACATGTGTGTTATACTTATACCTTTCCAAGAGTACGCATTATGTGTTTTAACAAACCGCGCATTACTGCGCCCATCACTATTATAGAATTATGCATGCGCTTTTAATTGTAGTAGTAGCAACAAAAAAGGGGAAAATATAACTTATGAGAGGTTCAAAATATCACTTACGAGAGGTTTACAATTTATGAGGGGTTCCACTGTATACACATATATTTATATTTGATGTACAACGTTAGTACAAAATTTTAAAAAAATATAGGTAAAAAAAAAATTTGAAAGTAAACAGAATATTCAGAGGTTTTAATAAAATAAGCTATGACAGTTATGAGAATTTTAATAAATTTGAACGGTAAACAAAATATTCTACATAATATATCATAAAATATTGATTTTTATATTAACAATACTTATAAATAATGTACAGGATGGAAACAGATTTATCGAACATAGGGAAAATACGGTTCGTTTTAAAATAATATTAGGTACCATAGACAAGACGTGGAGAGAAATAGCGGTCCCTGGAGACTGAAAATAAAATTTCTTCAAAAATAGAAGTAAAAAAAAAACTGTTCTGCACTTTTGTCCGGGCTCATCACTCACAACTCCTCGTCAAATTTGACCGTAGATATACAATATTTCGATATTTGAAAAATTAAATTTCAAATTACCAAACATTAAATGATAAGCTGGAAAATTTATTTTTTTGGAAATATTTAATCGAAGTTAAGTTTCTACTTTGTAAAAATTCATAATTATTAATTCTGTAAACGATTTAATTGCTTTAATTTACAACAACAGATACCAATAGTGAAGCAAAAATAAAAATTTTACCCAGAAATTACCTTAATTCAAATAATTATCCTAGTTCAGATCATTTGCATAAAGTTTGATATGACAAAAAAGAAATTTTTTAATTTGATTACATCACCAAATTTACTGAAATATTTTGCTGTTTTAGAAACTGTAAATAAAACAATACAGTGATGAAGTCGGGAGCGAATTACACATTTTCGAGGTCGTTTTTTCAGTTTTTACTAAAATTAGAAATGTGGGACCACTAGAAACACTTCTGTCAAATCAGTCAGATTTCTAAAAGAAATTTTATAATTTTGATAGCAAAAATTAAAATTTTACACCTAAGTTAGCCTAACTCAATCAATCATCTCAATTCAGATCCCTTCCATAAAGATTGATTTGAAAAAAAAGAAATTTTTAATTTATTGGTGTCATCAAGTTTATTAAAATTTATTAGTGCTTTAACAACAATAAATAAACGTCAATTGAAATATTATAATTATTATTAACTAATTTACTAAATTTTAATAAAATTTCGAAAATAGTTAACATAGATTTAAATTATCTTTATAATTATATCTACAAAATTTTTAAGGATTTTTCCTTGTTTTAATAAATTTTTCTTAACGTAGTTGCTCCGAGATAGTCAGGTATAAAAGTATATCTCAGCGAAAAAATTTTCTTTCATCAAAAATTGAATAATTTATTTTAATATTCTTCAGTTATAGTATATTTGTAACACTTGAGTTTTTTGAATTTCCGCGCGCTTATGTTGTAGCAATATAAAAACATCGTTAAAATGCGTTGTAAAAACGTTGTAAAATGATGTTTATAAATTATATTTCAAAAACGGCGCAGTCAGTAATTTTTATTTGTTAATAAATATGGTTTGTAATTTTGTATTTAACATATAATTTTTATCAAATTCCTTTGACACGTTTTCATTTTATTAAAAAAAAAAAAAAAATAGTTTCCCAGGAGTCCATGTTAAAATTACGAAACTTTGAAATCGTTTTTCTCAAAATTGGAGTAGTCAATTTTAATCGGAATAGGCTCGTATTATTAGTACTGAATTAAATAAATATCTAGAGAAGTTTCGTTAAAATCCTTTAAAAAAACCGTTTTATCGACCAACTACCTAAAAATGAGATTACTTAGTCAGTTCTAACAATAAAATATACATTTTAAGACGTGTTAGTGTAAACTCAGAAATTGTATTTCTGAATTGTTATCCTATTTAATAACAAAAAAATATAGATTTTTTCTACTCCTGTTGAAGAACACACTATCATTACATATCCGTTAATAGTTGAGAAAGTTAGGCATTATTTAAAGGTGTGGAGGAATGATCATTACCTTTCAACCAATGAAATCACCGTATTAGCCATTATTCAATAGGTTTGCGATTGTTTTGTGAATAATATACCTATAAGTTTTAATTTCATATAATTATGTTGTGTAGTAACGTCTAAGTAAACACAGTAGTTCGTATTTTGTTGTTTGTTATCGCTTGTACATATATAATTTAAATCAAAAAGGAAAAAAGTCGTAGAAAAAATATAGTGTTCTACCCGCTTGCAATGGCTATTACTCACTCAGATGCATTACGACACTCGCCTCGTAAACTCGGCTCGTGTCGCAATTTCATCTTCGTGAGTAATAGCTATCATTACCAGCTTGTTGAATAATATACTATAATTTATTTAAATTATTTTTCACAATTGATGACTGGACTTCAAAAATAGGCTAAGTGCCAAAAAAAGATAAAATTTTAGCATGCTTTCTAGATTGCTGGCACTTAGCTTGTTTTTGAAGTCCAGTCTTCAATTATTTTTAACCGACTTCAAAAACGAGGAAGTTCTCAGTTCAACCCGTATGTTTTTTTTTATGTATGTACCTGGATTTTTCCCACATTTCTGGGCCAATTTACGCCATTCTTTTTTTGGTTAATAGATAAAGCTGTCCAGGTGATCCCATAAAAATTGTATTACCATTGGTTGAGTAATTTTTAACCATCTTCAATAATATGAATAATTATGGCAATTTTAAAATTTGTATAATAATTATGTAATACTTTAAAACTATAGTAACATATTTTTAAATTTATATGTTGATCTAATTATTCTAAAAATAATTTTCTGACAATATCTAACTTAAAAAATTCTTTAATCACTGGAAAAACTGGTTGGTTTTCAGTGATTTTTATTTTTCTAGTAATTATGTGTTAGTTTGAACACTATTTCTGTTTTAAAATTTCAAAGTAATTCAGTGAGTGCCCAAAATTATGATTTTTGGACAATGAAATTTTTGAAACTATTCCACCTAAACGTATGAAATTTGGAATACTTCTTTTTTTAAGCAATTATCATTATAAGGGCTAATAAGCATTTTCACTAAAAGGTATGAAATAAAAGTTTTTTAAAAAACCGACTTCAAACAGTAAAAAAGAATTCAAACAGTAAGGACGAATTTTGAAGTCAGGAGGGGCACCTAGTATAAAAAAATGTAAATCTTGAAGAATTCATGAATTTTGCAAGAACATCCGATCGCAATTTTTTATACGACAACTCGCCTGACTTCAAAATTCGTCCTATTAATTATATTTTTTACTTTTTGAAGTCGGTTTTTTAAAAAAACTTTTTATAGATAAACTAAACACGGGTATTTTTTTAATTTGAAATTATTTATTGATGTCATCACTTATTTTAAATTTCAAACCTGACATTGCAAGATTAGATAAAAAAAATCGATTAATAACTAAAATTATTAACAAAAGAAATTCCTTTCAAATTTGAAATAAATATATTAGTTATTTAATTAATATTAATTAAAGCAAGACAATCTTTTCTTTTAATTTTAAAATTATTATCGCAATTCTCAATTTTATTGTTGCAAGCAATTTTTACACTTTATGCAAAATTCTTATCATTTGCATATAAAAATTTAAAATTAGAGTCCCTATAATAAATAGAGTCGTGACATGACATCCATTTTCTGTCCAAAACAGACCGGGGAGCTTCAAAATTAATTAACCTGTTTGAGTAAATATTTTTAAGTACATAGTTATCGTTAATAAGTTATAAATTAATGAACAATTAAAAATTTTTAATTTAAGTATTCTTTCTAGGTTAAACTAAATGATTTTTGTTAAATATTTAATTTGTTTTCAATTTATTTTACCCAACTTTGGACAGAAAATGCCGAAACCAATCAGCGTTTAGCACACATGTCACGACTCTATTTATTATAGGGACTGTATTTTAAATTCGGGTTTCTATAATAAATAGAGTCGCGACATATCATCCATTTTCTATCTAAAACAGAGCGGGAAGCTTCAAAATTAATTATCACCTGTTTGAGTAAGTATTTCTGAGTACATAATTATTGTTAATATGTTATGAATTAATGAACAATTAAAAATTTTTTATTTAATTATTCTTTCTAGGTTAAACTAAATGATTTTTGTTAATATTTAATTTATTTCTAATATATTTTATGCAAACTTTGAACAGAAAATGCCGGAACCAATCAGCGTTCAGTATACATGTCACGACTCTATTTATTATAGGGACTCTATTTAAAATATAATGTTAGTGACATCTATACTTTGCTCATGAATTAACGTCGTACTTATTTCTTCATGTTTCTACGAGATGTCAGCACATACTTATGCCGACTGCAAGCACACATGAATTTCCCCTAATTAATGGACGATTTCCTCCAAAGAAGCAGCTTTGCATTTTGCAGCGACTTTATGATTGCATTCACTACTAAACCACTTGTAGTATTAAAAAATAAAGCAACTTTGCATCTCTCTGTCTTTATTCTTGATTCATGTTCGATTCGTCAAGGATTCGTCCAATAAAATTGCTTATGTTTGTCAGTGAAAAAATAAACATTTAATTTGTTTTAAAAATATATATTTTATAATTAAAATCTCTTAACAATTTCTGCACAGCACTATTTTAAAACTTAAAATTAATTAATATTTATGTATGTACATAATTATTACAAGCGTTTATAAGTTTTGTAATTTTTTTTAAAGTTTTCTTTAATTAAGCAAAAATGTCGTAAAAATTAAAATATATTTTAAAGTAATAATTACATCTTGATTTTTATATAACTGGTAACTTAACAATAACTATAAAAATTGTTTGCGATAATTAAAAATTAAAAGTAGGGAAATTTGTTTATTTAGGAAAGACTTTTAATTGTTGAAGTTTGATTTTCAATAATATTAAGTACGTTTTTGTTGTCAGACTTGCCATTCAGTGGTTTCTTCAAGACAATTTAATTCATATTATGTATCAAATGTTTTACTTTAAGTGACAATTTAACTCCTGAAAAATTTTTGTTTTTGTCATATTTATCAATCCTGAGATTTCCTGAGCTGTATTTCAATATATTTTATAATTTTGTCATTATTACCAACTTTATCTATCTTCTAAAATTCTAAATTAAGGACAACATAATTATTTATTAAATTTAGTACTTCGGTATACGTCCATTTTTTATATATTTTTTTTAAATTTATTTTTTACAATAAGTTCAACTTAGTTTACATTCTGTGAAGCTGCAAAAAAATTGGTTAGCGACACTTTTTCGAGGTATCGACGTATTATTAAAAAATATCTGTGAATCTTCAAGGGTGTGTATTTTATCTTACTACTAACTGTTTCTTATATTTAAATGGTTCCTATTTTACCATTATCTTGTTTTGTTGTCTTTTAACTTACTGTTAAACATAAAATTTAAAAAAGGAGGAATACAAGTTAAGAATGGTTCAAAACTCCTCCTGATTTAGTTAAGAATCGAATAGCTTTAGAGCGAGACATCAACATGGCGGACAGTCTATGATATTATATTTTTGACTGACAATATCAAAATTTGTAATAAAAACAGCAATTGCAATGCTAATTCATCCTATTTTTATTTAATTTAAAAATTTTATTAAAAAAGGAATTGTTTAGCTATTAACCAGGTAATCAGACACGAGCTGTGACATCACATTCTTATTCTCCGATCGGTTATCCTACTTTAATTGAACAAACTATAAAAATTAGCCCAAATTAATAAAAAAAAAATGTTTTCTCAGTTACAAAACACCTGTGCTATTTACAGAATGTAACATCACTGACAGTTAATCAACGCTTCTATGCAAATTTTGAGAACAACTAATAAATTTTTTTCTAACGATATTCGGCATTATTTTTAAAAATAAAAAAATATATGCATAATGTATAAATATGCGCATTTTAAAATATACTTTACCTAAATTAATCAAATACCCCATTTATGCACACGGAATTTATAGAATTTTGAAATTTTTATACAATAAATTAAATCAAATATTAATAAAATGTGCTCCCTCTGAAATTAGCAGCAACTTTAACCCTACGTATAGACATACGATATTAACCAAACTGTCGACCGAAAATCGTATAACAATTGGATGTGTAAACCGGTGTTCGAATTGTGATCGTATTGCCTTCGATTTCAAAACGATTTTTATAAAAATAGATTGTAATCTTATTTTAGTTCGATTTTTTGAAAATCAAAATGGCGCCAACTGAAAATATTAAGAAAGATCATATATTCACAAGCATATTTGCCGTGTTCGCTGCTGAGTTTTTCTGCTCAAAGTGAGATGTTAGCGCATGAGCAAGAACATTTTTATGAAGTACGATTCCATAAGAAAAGGTCTTGCGCATGTGCCAACAGCTCACTTTGAGAAAAAAAACACGCCGATTATTATTAAGATAAGTGTACGTGCAATTTATTTATTTTTTTTTTTTTTCATTGACATATGACATTTCAATTTGTTCAATTTTTAATAAGATTAAAAAATAAAGAAAAATGCAATTATGTGGTTGACATTTTATAATATTTCATATATTTAAGTATATTTTATAATTGTCATTTAGGTATAATGCTTTATACATATAAAATCAGAGAGGTTATCTGAATACTTATAAGCTGATATTTTATGTAAGCGCCATTTTCTTTTTTTAAATCAAAAGAAGAAATCGTATGCGTATAAACTTGCAAGTGTCATTAAGCGATTTTTATTTCGATTTTCATCCAATCAAAATCGTATGTATAAACGCTCCCTCAAGTAAAAAACGGAATAGCATAAAAGACATGTTTACATGCAATAGTAACTTTTACAATGAGAATTTTATTAGTTAATAGAAATTTTAGTAGTTGGATAAAATACACAGTAATAAAAATTGTTAACATAAGTTTTTTAATTTTTAAAATACTCATTTGTAGAGTACACCTCTCTACTGTATGTACCAACATAACCTCACAAATAAATTGTTATTTATTTTGACAGATCAAAAACTGTCAAATTTTGTATTTAAAAAAAAAAAATTGAAATTATCAAAAAAATATTATTTTTCATATTTTATTAATAACATACAACAAATATAAATTGAATAAAACAAATTCCCCAAATGTACAAGAACATTACTGCGTATACACGAGAAATGACTTAACCTAACTTCTTAAACACCTAAAATGTTCTCTTCTTCAAAAAACTTAATTCACTAATTGACCACCGTGGGTCGTTCTTGTAAATTTAACGGTGAATCGTCCAACACTTCTCGTTTCATAATCACCTTACTCGGATTAATATTATTATTATTGTTCATGACGTGTTGCGAAACAATATGCGACTGTTGTTCCGATTGCTGTTCCTGATAATGTTGCTGCTCCAAAGTTGTGGGTGTCGGGGGTGTTGAGGGCGCACCACTTCGATGTTGATGATGATGATGTTGCATCATAATTGGTGATCGACTACGATCATCCTCCAATTTTGGCGAGAGTGATTGTTGGTGCGGTTGATGTTGATGCTGATGTTGATGTTGATGTTGACCAACTTGAATGTAGGAATGTTGCTCGTACGTGGGCACTGATTCGTACAGGTGTATCGTGGAGGAGACGGAGGTTGGTGACGGTTGATGTTGATATTGGGGTGATCCACCCTGTGCAGATAGGCGTTGCGACGTGGAGCTTTGATGACTTGTTTGGAGACTCGTCTGATATAGGGGTGAATATGTTGGCGTTGTTGTGATTGAATTGTGATGATGGATGTTGTAGGAATCTGAAATATTGCAATAATATAAATTTAGAAACAATGTTAGAATCAAGAGAAATTAATAAACATAACTCTGGTCAAATTTTAAACGATTACACTGATATTTATATTTTGGATTACGACTGAATTTCATTATTTTGAATTATTATTCTCTAATTATTCTTTGTCACATATAACACGTGTTTTCTCTCAGTCAGCTCGATTATATTTTTTTTATCTTAACCCCCCTCACCCCGCTCTCCAAGCCTATTCTAACTACATTTTCCGTTAAATACTATTGTCTCTGCACGGAATGTTTTTAGTATTGAAATGTATAAGTTCCATTCGTTTGATAATGATCATATAGATCGAAATACATCAAAATTAATTAAATAGATGTGGTATTGTATATAAAAATATGGAACCCCATAGAGTAATGCTTAAATTAATTAAATTTATCAACATAATATTTTAATGAGAACGTGTTAGAGATGATGTCAGAAAAGTTCTTAGTTCATCTCTGGTTCAAAATTCTAGCGCAGGTAGACAAAAGTGGTTAAGTCCATTTTTGATTTTTTTTTGATTTTATAATAAGGACCAAGAGAGTCTATTTCATATATTTACAAAAGGGCAAAAGTCAATTCCACCCACATCATTCTTTATGCACTTGTTACAAAAAAAATTCTTTTCAGAAACTAATAAAAGAAGTTAAGTTCTTAAAATTCTTAATAAAATAATAAATAAGTACATAATTTAATTAAATTGGAAATGTATTTTTATGGCAACAACTAGCCGCTAAAATTGGTTAAGTCCACAAATGGTTTTAATAATGAAATTTATTGTTGCTTTGTATAGGTTAGGTCCATAAAAATGTCTTAAAAAATTTTAGTTTAAGGCTTAAAGTTAATTTTTTTTATGATTTACTGTGTTACATGTTAAGAAAGTAATTGATTAAAAAAAATTTACAAAATGTCATGTAAACTTGAAGATAATTCAAATAAACTGATGTTGCCTGCATTTCATTTTAGTTTTTACTCTCTACTGTAAAGTTGATATTTTGGACTTAACTAGTTTTGTATACCTGCGCTTGAAATGATCTACAATCGTTAAAAAAAATAGATGGCTTTTCAATTTTTATTGAAATTTCTTAACAAGAGTTTTGGAACTTTATATTCCAGAATCAATACCTAGCCTCTTTTTCGAAAGTGAACATATTTAAGGATTTACTATTGAATGAAGATAAGAATACACTACCCAATGGTATGTGGGCACATAGCTTCATCGTACTTATAACTTTCTGGTTTATAGAGTGAAATGCCTTTAACTAGCTCTCAATTACCCTCAAAATTTACTGGACTACTTTTATTTTTATACATGCGCCAAACAGGATTGGCTGACCTAAAATTTTTATCCTTGTTATCGAATAGTTATCCTTGTTGGAATGTTTTACAGACGTACAAACGGCTAGACTGATTCCCATTACCTTATGGTAGACTTGGAAGCAATATAACTTACCTAATGCACTTGTCACTTCCAATTTAATGTTTGCAGAGTTGCCCAATGAACTAGAAACTAATGCTTTGCTCGAATGATTACTGTCTGCTTTGGAACTACCTTTTGGTTTTCGTTTTCTGGTCTACAAAACAATACAAAATTATTAATTCAATTCAACAAATCAAAACCAACTACAGGGAAAATTATAATCATAAGGAACAAAAAGTTTAAAATTGACGACAAACCCGCAAAATACAAGTGATAAAAATCACCACATGATTAATTCAAAAACAAACACAAAAAGGAAAATAAAATTGAAAATAAAAGTCAACTTTAACTAGTTTCCACCGTTTAAACGGTCATCCTCAGAAACAGTAGACCCAAATCGTCAGTCAAAACTCATCACATTTTAGAAAAAAAATTCAAAAATTGTCAAAAATGAATTTGTAGGGGGTTTAAAAAATATCAGAATCAAAGTATAATAACAACATAGTTACGAGAACTATGTGGTAAGACAAATATTAAATACAATTAAAATAAAATTTAACTTAAAGAGTTTTGACTGACAATTTGAGTCTGTTGTTTCTGAGGATGACCGTTTTAAACGGTGGAAACTAGTTAAACTTGACTTTTATTTTCAATTTTATTTTCCTTTTTGTGTTTGTATTTGAATTAATCATGTGGTGATTTTTATCACTTGTATTTTGCGGGTTTGTCGTCAATTTTGAACTTTTTGTTCCTTATGATTATTAATTCAAATTCTAAATCATTTAATTTTACTTCTTTTTGACTACATAATTATTAATTATAGACATTACAATTTTTGATAGTGTTTTAGAAAATTTATAAAATTACCTGAATGCTTTCTTTCTTCATCGCCAATGGTCGATTCACACCGTGCAATTTAAAGTAAAGACCGCAAGCATTGCAAACTGATTCACCATTTGCGTTACGACGCCATAAAGACGTGTTGTTTGTGTGGCAGTTCGTGCACATGAGTCCTTGACGTCTTTGCGAAGACTAAAAATAGCCAAAAAATTAATTATTTCGAATTCTTTAAAATGATTTTAAAAAATATTAAATGATAGGCAGCCAAAAAGAAACACGTAAGTACGACTTGTGAAGTAAGACTTGAAGTCCCTCCTGAAGAAGGTAAGAAACAGATATCTTTCTCCAATCTCTGGCAAGAAAAACAAAATTGGAACAAGTATCAAATGAAATTTATAATTTTAAAATTCTTATACAGCAAATAAAACCGCCACATATTAAATTAGTTAAATCTGAATAAAATATGATAGGTAACTCTCTTTTATATTAGTAGCAACTTTTAAACAAAGAAATAGAGTAGCCTATAAAAGATACCTACGTTTAGATTAGACAGTATTTTTTTACTGCACCTATTTAACGGATATCCCTTATTCCGTTATTTTGTTTTGCCAAGAAATAAAGAAATTTACGACTTGTTTTTTCTGGCTGCGCACTAAGTATATTAGTATCACAATAGGAAGAAATTTTTCCAAAAACATAAAATTCAGAAAAATATATTTTTGAAAATATTTCTTTCATTTATAAAAATTCATTTTTATTAATAAAATTTAAACAAAAAATTAGTTTAGGACTCTAGTACATTTTGATACTTTGAAAGAAGTGAATAAGCATCGGTTCGATTAGTAATATACAGTTGTGAGAAAGACAGAAATACATGTTTTAGTAGTTTTAAAGTATGTAATTCCACTGCGCATATTATTAGTATATAGAGTGATTAATGTAATATTTTATAGCAATATTTAATACGGAATAATAAATAGAAAAAAATATATATAAGTAAAAGAACACGCGTACAATTTACAAGTTAAAATTAAAAAAAGAAAGAACTGTACTCTTCAAAGTGTATTACTAAACGAAACGACGCCGTATAAGCTTTTATTAATAAAAATTGAAAAAAATAAAAAGAAATACACCCAAAAAGTCTGACGATAAGTTCAGTACCAATTGAGATCATTGACCAGAACCAGATTTTACAGTTTTTCTGAAACATTTCATGACAATGAATAAAAAAAATTAAAAAAAAATAAATTAAAAGTTTTCAAAAATTTAATCTGGATACGTCAATTAAGATAAAACAAAAAATTAGTACGAACTCACCATCTTTAGACTCTGGGTATAGTGGAGGCCGCTTCGATCCAAAATTTAAAAATATTCAAAAATAAAAAAAAAACTACTTTTTTGTTAGTTATTTGTATAAGCAATTTTTTTGAGAAAATTTAAACTACACAACAAAATAAAACAAGCTTTGAAAGATGTGCAAAAAAAGTGGCAAAACAAGGCAAAAGTTTCACCGTGAAAAGAATACAATAGAAATATATTATGGTATTGTCAAATAATATAACCTACCAATCTGGACCGTGGTTTCTCTTCAGGGGTGTGTAATGTAGTTGGTCGCGGGACCCCATTATACCCAATAAAGCCTTTGTAGAAATCAGTACTTGATGGTCCCGGATCCAATGCCACTGAAACGCACAAATGAGGCTAACATCAGTAAACAAAATATTTTAAAAAATAAACACACACTGCTTAAATAATATTGCTAGACTAAAAAAAATATTTAAAAGCCGCCATTGTTGTCACCCATCAAATAAAACAATTTCTACAAGTGCTAAAAAAAATAAAAAATAAATAAATCAAAAATATGTTTTTACTTTTTCCGAAAAACATATTTTTTGAATTTTTCAAAAGATTTTGTTCCTACCAAACGCCTTGGTTGCTTGACCAATGGCCGATTCATTCCGTTCATCTTATAGTACAGACCACAGGCGTTACATAAATAGTGTCCAGTGCCGTCGCGACGCCAAAGTGGTGTTGATATTGCACCACAATTGACACATTCACGTCCCTCCGTGTAAAATTCAGCTGTGTCAACTATAGAAATACAAAAAAAAAAAAAAAAAAAAAAAAATTGCTATTTGATAATGTTTTAAAAATGATTTGAATATTTTATATAAAATCGATTTTTGTTTTACTAATATTGAAATTCTGAATATTTTCTGTGGATACTATAGTTAAATTTTAGTACACGGAGAGAAAATTCCTATAAAAATTACTGTGCTCATACTACAATCGAAGTGTAACAGGCGAATATATCCAATTTTTGTACGATAAAATTATAAAAATTATAGTTATATTATTGTAATTTTTATAATTTTACCGTACAAAAATTGGATATGTTCGCCTGTTACACGTCGATTGTAGTATGAGCACAGTAATTTTTATAGGAATTTTCTCTCCGTGTAGTCAGTATGCAATATTTTCAATTTTGCTACCAAAATGCATAGAACTGGCTTGAAATTTAACTTTCGACCAATTCTACAACTTCAATTTTATCAAAAATGACAAAAGATTAAATATCAAGGTTAGGCCGGACCTACAGTTATTACGGGGGGGGGCAAACTTTGCTATTGGCGCCCTCCCCGAGAGAAACCCCAAATTAAACATTTTGGCGAACACCGAGATTTTTGGCGCCCCTAAAAACTTGAATTTTAATTTTTTCAAACAAAATTATTATCCAAATATAGGTTCATATAATTCACTGCAATTCATATAATTCTATTCATTATATTTTTGAACCCATAGATATTTGGTTACGCATATTCGATATTCTTTAATACTTATTTCTGCTAGAGCTTTAGCAGAAATAGGTAAAAAAATATCGAATATATATTAGTAACCAAATATACACATGGCTAAATCACCAATTAAGTTAGTACTGAAAAATATATGAATCATTATCGGAAAGTAAAAATTTACATTTTCATCATGAAAATCAACATAAAAATAAAAAAATATAGAACGTATTTGCAATCAATAATAATGCAATATAATCTATCCTATTTTTTTCCCCTTATATGGCTTGGATATTACACATATTTCGAAAAAACCCAAAAACACGTATCCCCTAATTTTTGGGGCTCTTCCTATTTATGATGGCAAAACTTTAATACATTGAATCACTCAGGCTGTACAAGAAAATTTACCCCCATTTTCACCCCCTTCAATTTTCAACCCCTCTTATGAACCCGACCCGGGTTTAACCTATACAGGTGAATAGGTTAAAATTTTCCTCTATCTCTTACAGTTTTCGAGATATCTTTGGAAATACGATTTGAACCCCCAACTTTAGGTGCTGGTTGAACCCCCAACTTTAGTGCTTTTTTTTACCTATTCTACACACCAGCGAAGTTTCATCAAAATCGCGAATTTCACTCTGGGTGCATCTTCTTGTAAAACATCAATATCGGTATCGATATCACCGATTATTTGCTACAATAATCGGTATCGGTATCGTATCGGCAAAATTAAGTATCGTTACATCCTTATAAAATATATACAAGCTAACATATAAACAACAGTTATTGACAATTATTTTGAAAAACTACCCGCTAGCTTTACCGTATTTTTACAAAATTTATTATAATATTCATGTTTATGCAATGTTCCATGAAAATAATTTTGTGATAAATAAAATTTGTTTGAAACAATTGTTTCGAATAAACAAACACACTCGCAATAACGAATTTTGTATTTCGTTTGTACAAATTATACAGGTATATTACTTTACCTATAGTAATAGATAACACTGTCTATTTGAGTCTGGTGACCCCTATAAAGAGTTTAATTATAATTTCCATCATTTCCGTAGGTACAATATTTGCATCGCTTGCGGTGTAAGCAGTGTGTGACAGCGCAAATTGACATGTAATTAAAAAATAGGTGGACATATTATTTAAATAATTATAGTCCGACAATTATTAGTAAATTACCTATTTGAATAATTGAATAGTCTAAGAGCTGTAGAGCGATTTTTTCAAAATATTTTGCTTTCCTATATCCCAGTCCTATAAAGGCTCTCATATTTTTTAATATACATATATATTATAGTAGAATAACAGCGCACAAATTCACTTTGTAGAGTATTTCACGGAAGCACCTAGCGGGGTGTGATATAGGGGATATAATGTGTTGTCTATTATTCAATTTGTAGAGTCTATTATTCAATTTCAAGTAAAATTTTGCAGATTGATGGATAAATCATTCATCAGCTCTCAGGCTACACAATTATTCAGCCAGTTAAGGAAAATAAAGTATTTTTCAAAAAATAAAGAAATGTATGTGTTGTGGAAAATGTTTTAGAGAAATGTCAAGCTTCTATAAGTGTGCTAATGCGCATACTCGCAAGCTGCAAAGGTTATTTCGATCTGTTTTCTTGAGCAATAAGAACATTTTTGCCAGTTGGGCAGCAAAAAAATTTCCTACATTGTATGACAACTAATGATGAGCAAAATTAGTCTTGGTCTTGCAGTCTTGTCTTGGTCTTGCATTTTTTCCAAGACCAAGACCAAGACTATAAGTATGGCTGCAAGACCAATACCAAAACTCAAGTGAGCAAGACCAAGACAAAAGCAAGAAAAAAGCAAGACTCTTGCTAAACTATTTAAATAGTTTTAAGTATAATTAATACCGTAAAAAAAGAAATTTCTGATTTTAGAAGGAAAAAATTCGGTAATAAAAAAATGCAAGAAAGTGCAAGATTTTTTAGCAATACCAAGACCAAGACTGCATTTTGTAAGATCAAGACCAAGACCAAGACCAAAACTTAAACTGTTCTAGCAAGACCAAGACCAAGATTCTTAATACAAGAACAAGACCAAGACCAAGACTTGGCAGTCTTGGTCTTGGTCTTGCATTTGCTCATCACTAATGACAACACATTTTACAGGAAACATCTTTCTACTTTTGTAAATATAGGATCTATTATTGAACCTCATTTACCAGAAGCAAGAAAAATTTTTTTAACTATAATATCAAAAATTTTAGTTCCGGTCAAATCTTATTGAATTAATTGCCAAACTAATAAAAATACGAATAAATATACGACAATCTTCTTGGGGAATAATTTATTTATAATTTGATTTGGTCAAGTTGTGGCAACTCTTAACAATCTCAACTTTTTCTGGTCCACAATAATACACGCTGCTTCATTACTTGCTCCACAATATCTGGACGATGAAAATACAGTTATCACTCGGCCATTCAATTTTATACTGAATCCACTTTGAGCATATTCGTGTGCCCGAATCACATGTGAAAATCCATTAATCTTTAAAAATCGTTCCACCGCCTGCACACTATACATGTGTCCCGTACCACGACGTACATTCGTGGCAAATCCTTCATTTGCTATCAATTCGGCCAAAATTGATTCGGTGAACGATTCCGCTTCCATTGGATCATTCCACATTATTTCCCATGCGAGTGGACTTTGTGCATTTGGATCGGGTAAAATTGTCGGCACTGAATTAATCATAGTTGCAACTGGACATAACCATGGCGGTGGGATTCCCCCGTGACAACAGAATATCTGCGAATCGATTGATGCGGCTATCGGTAGCGAATCAAACACCGTATTAATCGCATTCCACACCTCTTTACCCAAATTGAAACCAAATTTTCGAGTACATTCAATCTCAAATGTGTAGTATTTCTGTACGTTACGAATCTCGTGGTTTCCTCGCAATAAATATAATTTTTTCGAGCACAGTGTTTTATAACTGAATAAATATGCGATAATTTCAACACCATACGAACCGCGATCTACATAATCGCCCAAAAAAAGTAGATTTGCCGGACATAAATTCGGTCCCAAGTGCCATAAAATTGTCTCGAAAAATATTAAATCCAAATAGTTGCCGTGTAAGTCACCCAACACGTAAACGGGCGATTGAATTTCCAGTAATCGTGGTTCCTCACGTACAATATTTTGAACTTGTTCGCATAGTAGAATTAAATTTTTACCGAACGATTCATAATCGACAACGTTCGCGGTACCATTTTGAAAATTTGTTTGCTGTAAATAACGTAGCACTTTTAATATTTGATTACTAAGCGATTTTTGATTGAATGCATCCATAGAGAGGGTACGTTTAACGGAATTTAGTCCTTTTTGTAGTTTTTCCGATTCGGAGACAGCTGAGGACATTGTAAAAATTTCGTCAATATTTACTTTCATCGGGTTCTTTTGCAAACGAATTGTATGAATTGCAAATGAATAACTGACATCATTTCGAATTGCCACTTGTCGTACTGATGATGAGATTGAAAATTCGGTTTTAACTGAATCCTTCGCTGCCATGTGCGCCGGTAAAATAACCTTCATATTATCGTCATTTCTGAAACGTTCTCGTTCTTGTAGATCATAGATAAACGTTTGAATACTCTGTTTGGAGCGAAATACAGCCGATATGCTAGGTGCTGGTAGACTCTCGGTAAATTTTAAAAATGCTGCCAGTGAAATATCACACGTTTGACTAGTCATATTCAACACTTTCAAATAGCCGTCTATATCGCGCGCCACTACTACAGAGTTGAGCGATTCATTTCTGGCGCGTCGCATACTCATTATAAATTTTTTAAACTCGGCATAATTCAGTGCGCCATCCTTATTCTCATCGAAATAGCGAAACATGTAGCGACACCGTAATGTTGCCACAACGCCACGATAATGTGCCACACCGGGATCAATTGCCGTTAAAATGTATAAAAATTCTTTATAGGTTATACCATTTCGTTCGTTTATATCAGCGGCACGAAATAAATCACTAGTACGATCACGTGGCCAACCTAATTCAAAAACAAAGTTGGAAAATGTACTAGCGTTCATCAATACGTACGGAAAACATTTCAATAAAAATTCACGATAGATTAAATTGATGGTTTTCTTTTTGAATTTTGCCACATCCACTAATTGATCGTAGGGATTAAACGGTTTTTCGGGAATCATTACCAGCTCCGTGGTGATTTCAACAAAATTATCAACAGCATTAAAATTATCAGACATCAATGCAACGGTGTCCTGCAAGGTGCCCGTCTGGGCTCCACTCTTTTTAATTTTTAATATTTCTTGTATTCGAAACATCAACGCTACAATTTCCGGGCTGGCCAACGTATGATATCGATTAGCGTGTATCACTTCATACTCGGTAAGCCATTTCAGGTGGCCACGATAACGTACTTTTGGATTATTTGTACGCAGTTTTTGAACATTGTCACATTTTATGCCAAACACAACGTGATTGATAAATGTTGGCGTGTGATCCGGCACCCAAATTCGATAGTGGCGTAACAGGCAATGAAGTTTAATTTCCTCGCTGTCGAATATATCGATTAAGTCACGCCTTGAACATTCCATCCACGACGAGAGACCATCCGATGAATTTTTAATCGATGGTAAACGGAATTCGTTATTTTTCTGGCCGACTGTAAATAGGATGGTATTGTCATGGGTACAATAAATGAAATGAGAAATCACATCCGCAAGTTCACTTACGGTTTTGAACATGGTATTGGCTCGGCCCAACGCCAGAGTGTAACAAAAAATTTACATAATTTGACGGAACTAGAACGTTTAATTTGACAGAAAATGTAGATGAGGTAAATCTTAAATAATGTGGAATTATTACCAAGGAAACTGTAAAATGGTTTTACTAATGTCTCGTTTACACGAATTTGGTGAAGTCTTTAGCAGCTACTACAAACACCTATAAAATTACGTTGAGTTACTGTTTCCATTTGTAACAGCTGATCCTTTTTTGGCACGGTGGATAGGGTAACGCATAAAAAAAAATCGCAGAAAAAAATATAGGCTAATTCCCAAATTACGTGCCAACGAAAAAATAAAGTTGTCAAATGTTTTATTTTTTGTTGATTGATTTAGTATTAAAACAAATAAAAGTAACGATAAAAGTTTATGCCCAGATTTAATTTTCATTAAAAAATATTAAAAACTTAATATTTTATTTATAGGAAATTTAGGTTATGTTAATATGATTTTATTATTCCTCTTAGAAGTTATATTATTTAGTAACAAATAAATATGATAATTAAATTAAATTGTTTGTTTTTCTTTCTAGGATTTTCCTTTGCCCAAATTTAAAAAAAAGAAAGGAAAATGGGTTATTTACTTACTACACGCAATGCCTAATATATTAAATTTTAATACTTTTTAAATATTGAAAAATAGTATGACCGAAAGGTTGAAAACGCGTTCAGTAAAAATAAAAATAATTTTTAATTCGTGAAATAGACAAAGTAATCGAACTTTAAATATTTTTCAATATTTAAAATGGAGTTTCACAAAGTAAATCTCTCAACAGTGAATTATTTAATACTTTTTAACGGAAATTAAACGTGTCCCCCAATTTTTATCTACTTTTTTACTTGTTTTACTTGCAAATCAATCAAGAAAAGCAGAAAAAAACTACAAAATTGCCAAAATATACTTAAAAACTTCTATATATTAAATAGCTATAGAAAGTAATTCGATCCAGATTTCAAAAAAAAACTTTTTTTATGCGGTGAATCGGGACCGAATAAAAAAATTTTCATCGAAAAAACATAACTCAAAACGCTCAAAACTTAGAAATTTCCTTAGAAGTTGCTTTTATAAACAAAATAAAGCATTAATTTACATGTGGGAACATTTTATTTCATTTTTATAATATTATGAAAATTGTGAAAAATACATCTGTGAAAAAACTAAATGATTCAATAACTTATATTCCTATGCAATGAACTGATTAAATGCTTAAAAACCATTAAAAAGTATTTTTATCAAAAAAAAGTTATTATAGTTAACGTTTAAGTTTCTTACTTTCTCTTGATTTTGAATCACATTATGCATTTTAATAACCGTTTTTTTTTTTTAAAACCGCATAAAAAAGGACCTCATAAAAAAGGTTTAGCTGTACTAAACACTACTATAAACTTGCGTAAACAAAGGCATAAGTCAAAAAGACTGAAAAGTGAGTATAATTCATGCAATGAGGTATTAAGGGACAAATATCAAGATTCTAGTAATCTATTATAGGTCTTGTTTATGCGGTAAGGACACTGGTAGGCCACAAGCGGTTATACTCTAAATTTGCCTCTCCCTATATGCATTTGAAAGTTCATTTCTGAATTAAAAATAACATTTTATAAAAAAAAAATAACTGCGCTTATACCAAAAGAAAAAAAAACAATGGTGAAAATACACACCGGAAATGTGTAAATTTTGATAACAAACTAAACTTCCACTCCATAAAAGTACCGGACGTTATATATTGCGTCCACCTTCTAAATGATATTACATATACATACTGTACATTATACATACTGTAATTACAATTTAGTAAATCCATTTTTTTCGTCCCCCAGTTATCTCTATGGAAAATTTCAAGCCGAGTACGTAAGTTATTATATAGTGTGAAAGTGAAACAAACAAACTGACTTTTGCATTTATAACATTGGGATGTCACTAACAAATGAAGCAAAATTGGACGCACAGATAAAAAGAAAAAGAGGCAAAAAACTAGGTACGTCTTTTACGTCTAGGTACAAAATTTTAACACATTGACACGGCCATAACCTATATAATGACAACTAATACACTTTATATGAAATTGTTGACGCGGTACGGCGTTGTGTCGCAGTTGATCAGATTTCAATTGATATCATATGGCGTCCATGACCATCGGCGTGTTAACAGATAGAAAACTCTTTGAATTAAGTAATTGCACGGAAGCCCTTGGTCTATAGAGGGTTGTTTAAGACAGTGTACTTACATAAAAATAAATAAGTACATATATACAAAGCAAAATACAACTCTTCAAACAATTAATAAATTGTTTACCTATAAAAAAATCTTTGTTCTTAATAATACTTTAGAGTTTCAGCTACTACAGTGCGGTGTTAAAAACATTCGGCAATACAAATTCTTGTGTTTAAATTTTGTATATTCTATTCGGTTTTCAATACTAATGGATGTACGTAATAATAATATTTCTATGGACTGACTGACAAGTAAACGTCCCGAGGCCGGACCTATCGATTTTGGTGAAACTTAGATATGTTGTAGAATACTAAAAAATAAGCAACAGGTATTTTTTTTATCGGCGGAAACACGGTCTGAAGGGGTGAAATCGCCCTCCAAAAATTGGGGTAAAAATTTAATTTTTTAAATATCTCGAAAACGGTAAGAGATAAAGCAAAAGTGTAAATTGGCAGTATTCCTCTTTTTTAAAGAGCTATCTATTGGTATGCAACTCGTTCAAATTGTGTCAACAGGGGAGGCTGGGGGTTAAAATTAGGGGTTAAGTTTGCAAAAAAGGGATGAAAATTAAACAATATAAAAATTCTGTTAACAGATTTGAAATCTACGTCAGAAAACCTAATTCACCTGTTTTTGCTCAATGTCCTAATATTAAGTCCTGGGGCAGTTAACTAGGGGGTGACTGTGTCGAATAGTCGTACTACCTGGGTAGTTCAAGAAGTTCTTCTTCATGGAAAATAGTTTAAAACATTTAGAATAATGTAGAAATTAAATTTTCGATTTCAAAATTCAGTTTGAGCAACATTGGAGAGCGGGTGAGTCGCCCTCTTAAATTACATACTAAACATACGCTCATTTTTAGTCGAATTTTCTCCGAAAAATTAGACTTATACAGTCTATACGATAAGAGCTGCGAGAGGCGAGAGTAGGGGCGCTATCCGTTTTCGGACCCGTAGAACACGAATATGTAGAAAAAAAAATGTCTGATATATATATATATATATATATATATATATATATATATATATATATATATATATATATATATATATATATATATATATATATATATATTTTCCCGCCACCTTTTAATTTGTGTAGGGCCCCCCTATGGAAGTTAAGAGATGAAATTTGGTAAATGGGGCTCATTTTCGAGGCACCTCATACTATCAAAGTGGGGTCAAATTTTGGGCAAATTTTTTTTCTGACCCGACCTTTAAGGGGGTGGTGGGGGGCGGAAAAGCAATAAAACTTTTCCAAACCGGTTTTAAATAATGTTTCGGTCAATTATCTACAACATATCCAAAATTCAGCTTCCTAGGATGATATGGTGGGAGTAGAGGGGGGAAAAACGATTTTCGCTGGATCTAACAGGCCCCCAGCCCCCCAGAATTAACGTAGAGGGTTGAAATTTGGTGTGTTGATAAAGTTCGTACCTAGGTTGTGCTTTTTGGAGGTTTTAATATTTTACCTCCACCCACCTCATTTTTAAGCTACAATTTCATGCATTTTCGACGTTTTCGAAGTTTGTACCACTCGCACAGGTCACCCGAATAAACCTAGAGGGCTGAAATTTTGTATTCGGATTGAGTTAGTATCAAGGGGGTGCCTTTTGGGGGTCTCGACTTTTAACCCCTACCCCCACCATTTTTATACCCAAAAGAACATGATTTTTCTTGTTTTTTAACAGTTTCGTTCGGGTCAAAATCTCCCCAAATAAACCTAGAGGGCTGAAATTTGGTGTACAGGTTAAGCTAATAGCCAGACACTGTTTTTTGGAGGTTTCAACTTTTAACCCTTACCCACACGATTTTTACGCCAATATTTCCTTAATTTTTTTGCTTGTTTTCTAACACGTCTAGAGACTCCATAAGGAAACCTAGAGGGCTGAAATTTTGTACGTGTATTCAGTTAGTATCCAGCTAGTACCTTGTAGGGAGTCCGCATCACTTTTCCCCCCACTTCTCCCATTTTTACATCGGAATTGAATGCTATTGTTAAATGTGTTTTAAAAGCATTATGTTTATTCTAAATACAAGTAGGCGAATAGTAATTTTAAAAAATTTAAAAAAAAGTGAACTTACTTTTATGACAAATGAAATACATACATATTAAGTAATTTAAAAATGTTATTAAAGTCACTGTTTATTTATAAATTAGGAATTTTGGATTTTTAGTATTTATAAAATAGAAATTTTGGATTTTTTTGGAAAGAAAAAATATCTTTATAAAGGCCTTCCAGTTTACTATTTAAGGTCCTTTTTTAATTTTTAAAACTAAAACATAAAGGCAATTAGCGGATAAACATGGGCAGGAATGTCCTCGTACGAATTGTGTTGGCTTTTTTTCTGCTACCTGTTTTCGGCACAAAATTGAAATTTACTGAGATACAGCCCTTAAATACTTAAAACCTTTTTTTAAAGCCTCGATCAGCCGAACACTCATCACCAGTTTTGAAACCAACAAAATGACAATTCGGTTGTAGACTTTCAATCACATTTCGCTTGTAGACATTCAATACCGAAGATGAAGGGGAAAATTCGACTACCGTGATGGGGCCCCGCTGCTCACGGCGTTTTTAATATTAACACACTGACAGTGGGTAATAATGTCACAATAAGTGGTTCTGAAGTTTGACTATCGTATGTAAGGTTTTTATTAGGTTTCCATTGATTTTGAAAATATCGTTATTTTCGGTATCGATAACTTTCGATAACGAAAACTATAACATCCATTAAAAAACAAACCTTATGAAAACCTTACATACGACAGTCCAACTTCAGAACCACTTATTGTGACATTATTACCCACTGTCAGTGTGTTAGTATTAAAAATGAGTGTATGTTAACTAGTATGTAATTTAAGAGGGTGACTCACCTCCTCTCCAATGTTGCTCAAACTGAATTTTAAAATCGAAAATTTCATTTCTACGTTATTCTAAATGTCTTAAACTATTTTCCATGAAGAAAAACTTCTTCAACTACCCAAGTAGTACGACTATTCGACACAGTCACCCCCTAGTTAACTACCCCTAGACTTAATATTAGGACATTGAGCAAAAAAAGGTTAATTAGATTTTTTGACGCAGATTTCAAATCTGTAAACAAAGTTTTTATATTATTTAATTTTTACCCCCTTTTTGCAAAATTAACCCCTAAATTTTAACCCCCAACCACCCCTGTTGATGTAATTTGAATAAATTTTATATTAATAGATAGCTCTTTAAAAAAGAGCAATATCGCCAATTTAAAGTTTTGCTCTATCTATAACCGTTTTCGAGATGTTTAAAAAATTAAATTTTTACCCCAATTTTTGGAGGGCGATTTCACCCCTTCAAACCGTTTTTCCGCCAATAAAAAAAAATACGTATCGTTTATTTTTTAGTGTTCTACAACATATCTAAGTTTCATCAAAATCGATAGGTCCGGCCTCGGGCCCTTTACTTGTGAGTATACCCCCAAAATATTCTCAAATAAGTAGGTAAACCGATCAAGGCTGATCAATATTGCCAGATTGCGAGAAACGACAACCTATATTTTTGAACAGTAGTGTATAATGTTTTATAATATGTAATATGAATATGCTAGCGTGTGATATTATGTAAAAGACAGGAAGTTATGACTTCGGCGTTTTCATTAATTGCAAATTATGTATTAAAAAATATTCTGGTAATCAATTTATTTTATAATAAAGGGAACCATTGTTGTAAAATACGTTCACAAAAGGCAGTCTCTGTCGCCATAAAGGCACTACCCACATTCCGAAACTACTACTCCAATGACTTCTCCATGCTCCAGCTCAATAACATGAATTAATTTGAGAACTGTTTTGTTAATATTAAGGTTGAATGAGTCTCTCTTATGAGTCTCTCGCTCAATTAGAGTTTCACGTTAGAGCATTCAATAAACCAAATTATGTAATTATTTTTTATTTACGTGTATTTAAATATTATGCAAATTTGCTTGTCAAAAAAGTGAGAGAATTTCCTCCACTACACGGAAAAACATCGAACGGGGAATATATTTTATAGTTTTATAGGTACACATAAATATAACAAGCAACATTAACAATTTATGTATCTAGTTTAGTCACTTATGATCCATCTGTACCCCGGTCAAAAACCATATCCAATTAAAAAATTTTCAAATAAAAATAAATCAAGTATAATCTCGATAAATAAACTAGACAAATAGTTTGTTTAAGTATTTTAAATCAATAGTTCATTACCTAGCAAAGTTACCAAACTTTTATATAGTCTAATTTTTATAATTTGTTTTTTATATAGGTCTGTGATTCTCGATTGGACATAGTCCGTCATATTTTAGCGAATTTCCAGAATGGAATTCAGCTATTACAGCCACTGTCATGACACGACTTAAGCCCGCGACTATGGCAGAAATTTGTATTGAGGTCCCTAGAAACCGAAAATAATATTCACTAAAATTTTTATACATATATATATATATATATATATATATATATATATATATATATATATATATATATATATATATATATATATAAATTTTAGTGTTTTAGTGAATATTATTTTCGGTTTCTAGGGACCTCAAAACAAATTTCTGCCATAGTCCCGGACTCAAGTCGCGTCATGACAATGGCTGTAATAGCTGAATTCCATTCTGGAAATTCGCTAAGGTCTATATATACATATATATATATATATATATATATATATATATATATATATATATATATATATATATATATATATATATATATATATATATATATAATGTGTCCACGCGAACGAGGTATCTAACGAAGTACGAACTCTCGAACGAAATATCCAAAATTTATAAAATTTGGTGAAAACATTGGAAGTCTCACCCTTGGATGAGTTCTTCAGCCAGACACGTCGAATGCCAAGAACATGGTTTTTGTTCTTGCAAAAAATTAGTCTTTTGCCAAAATTTCCACTTATTCAAAAATTTTTACGAAATTTTTTTACACCATTTAAAAAAGGAGAAAAAATTACATAAAAAAGGTCTTTAAAGTATTATTCTATGTCAACTAGTTTCCGAGAAAAACTAATTTTATAAACGGAAATTCGCTATGTTATGCGGGATGCTGCGACAGGGGTATTTGTATTAATAGTCACAAATTTTGTCCCAGCTGTACCCGAGCCCAAAAACAAATCCATCTTAAAAACTTACGTTCTTTTTTCTCTTTGAGTAAAAATATCATATATTGAAATTAAAATTTTAAAGTAACCAGATGGATGCGTTTTGAAGATGAATAAATTCTGGCCGATGCACACAACATCCATAATATTAACTCAATGGCTGCCAAACAATTTTTGTTTGTAAAAGACAGGTTTAAAAACATTGATAAAGAGAGAAAATTGTTTACATATTATCTGCGTACTTTTGGAAATATTTTATTTTAACTCAATGGCTGCCAAATAATTTTTGTTTGTAAAAGACAGGTTTAAAAACATTGATAAAGAGAGAAAATTGTTTACATATTATCTGCGTACTTCTGGAAATATTTTATTTTAATTGTAAGATTTTTGTTTCCTTCATAAAATATAAACATTGTTATGAATGTTATGATTGTATGTTTTGTAAAGTCGGTATTAAACTAATATTTGGAACATGTAATAATTTTTTTAAAATTATTTCAGATGTCATTATGATATTCATTTTAAGTAAAATACATTCTACAAAAACATAAGTAAAGAGAATGAAGAAACCATTATCTACCATTCTTAAAATTTGATATTCCCACTTTGTGTGTATTGTACAATATCTTACGTATTTTTAATTTTATAAATCATAATAATATAATACTGACTTTATAAGAAGCGTACGTGCGTGAATGCCGATCAACCCTACTGCAATGTGGACAGTGTGTTTTTATAGTTGACATAATTTATTGATTTTTTATAATATGTAATACATACATATTTAGTCAAACGTTCGAAAATTTTTTTGCTAACAATAATAAACAATTTTTTTCATGTTCTTATAGTACACTGTAAATTCAATTATGTTAAAACATTCAATAAAAATTATTAGAAGCAAATTTTATATATTTCTGTAAATATTTATATATAAAATTATCCACAGTATTATTTTTTTATTATTATTTCATTTTAAAGCAAGTTGGGCAACTAGAGAAGTATCAATTTAACTTTAATTTAACATTTTTGGAGAAAAATTTTTATTAGAAAATAACCCAGTGTGGATTTTTAGTGTCCTTGTAATTTATTTTTATTATAGAATTGAGAAACAATAGTCCATTCGAGTGCAGCAAAAAATGTCAAAATGATTAATGACCTTAAAAATATAGTCTTGTCTTTTGTTGCAAGATATATTTCCCTCTTTGTTTCCTTTGGCATGTTAACATGCCAATGGCACTGAATCGGTTAATTGTAAGATTTTTGTTTCCTTCATAAAATATAAATATATAATATAATTAATATATAAACATTGTTATGTTAGTTATGTTGTTATGTATGATTTGTAAAGTCGGTATTAAACTAATATTTGGAACATGTAATAATTTTTTTAAAATTATTTCAGATGTCATTATGATATTCATTTTAAGTAAAATACATTCTACAAAAACATAAGTAAAAAGAATGAAGAAACCATTATCTACCATTCTTATAATTTGACATTCCCACTTTGTGTGTATCACACAGTATCTTGCGTACTTTTAATTTTATTAAATTATAATACACCGATATTCCGTTAACCGTACGACAATACATAAACGTCGTACCCTTAACGAAAATCATATACAGGATGTTTCTCTAGACAATTTATTTTTTAATAAAAATTAAAATATTTTTATAAAAATAAATTTTTAAGTAATATTTTCTAACTACATAATATTTATTTCTAATTGTAAGCTTGGTAATTATAATATATATGTGTATTAATAATTTTTATTATTACTATTATCATATATTTATGTTAACTTTTAAAATAATCGCCTGTATATGTTAAAAATTTAAGATTTGTTTACATAAAAATGTTTGTTTACAATAAAAATTTTGTCACGTAGACTGTGTATGTATATACAAACACACACAAACGGTACGCATAATGGTAGTACGGATAATGAAATGACGCGGTATATAATACTGACTTTATAAGAAGTCTACGTTGTTTTTATAGTTGACAACGTTGATTTGGATAAAGGATAATTTATTGATTTTTGGTATTGGTACATATGTATGCAGTATGTGTATGAGTATTCATTCACTAGTATTAGTCAAACCGTCGAAAATTTTTTTGCTGACAATAATAAACAAACTTTTTTTATGTTCTTATAGTACACTATAAATTCAATTATGTTAAAACATTCAATAAAAATTATTAGAAGCAAATTATATTTCTGTAAATATCTATACCTATATATAAAATTATCCACAGTATTATCTTTTTATTATTATTTCATTTTAAAACAAGCCGGACAACTAGAGAGGTATCAATTTAACTTTAATTCATTTTTTGGGAAAAATTTTTATTAGAAAATAACCCAGTGTAGATTTGTAGTGTACTTGTAATTTATTTTTATTATTTATTTATAAATTATAAAACTGAGAAACAATATTTTTCAATTTAAACCATTTCAGTGCGGCTTAAAAATGTCAAAATGATTAATGACTTTAAAAATACATATAGTCTTGTCTTTTATTGCAAGATATATTTCTCTCTTTGTTTCCTTTGGCATGTTAACATGCCAATGGCACTGAATCGGTTAAATGTACCTAATTGACCAGACATCACTTGCTGCATCAACCAAAATGCCAGAACATCTAATTTCTCGCTACGTCTGTCATAAATAATGATTTTAATGTCATTATAGTAAATTTGATTGTTCAAGTTAGTTGCGTTAGAAAATAATAACGGATTATTAGTATTTTGACTTTAGGATAAATTTAGTTTGAATGTTCCTTGACGTAATGGTTTGTGATTTTGAAAGAAATTTTTCAGTTTTAATGACAAAGACTAAAAGAATAAAAAGTGCAGAATAAATTATTTATTTGAGGAAGAACTTCAAATGTTCAAAGTAGGTTACCATCAAGGGGCCAAACTAGTATAGGTATCAAACTGTTCCCGCTGTCGCCAGCGAGTGACGTAGTACAGCACCCATGCAACCAAAACACATGATGTGTGGACATAAATATGCGCTATGTACGTCACACTCTATGTGAGGCGGGTGGGGTATTGAGTGGTATACGCATGCGTACGTATACCTATATGATATATATGTATTACATTATTGCAAGTGGTTCATCAACAATATTAACAATATGATGTGTGTCTTGGGAGAGCAGTTCAACAACTAATCGACTTAAACGATATCTGACACACTCTGGACACACTGCTAGCAACAGTTTTTTACACATACGCTGAGGACTTGGTTACCATCATAAGAAATGTTATTCTTTAGAAAAAAGTATGATTATAACTACAGGTAGTTTCTCAAATTCTACACCATAAGTTAAAAGCACGTAGTAACTTTGTCATTTTTGTCATATAATATTTCCATATAAAATATAGGAGTTACATTCTCCAAATACTGTTGGATTCTTAAAAGGCTCTTAATTGCATTTAAACAATAAATAATTTCAAAAATTTGGTTTAGAAACACATATTTAGTGGGATTATTCAACATACTTTTTCTTGGTTTTATTAAACATAGTAACGTCAGTCGTCACTCGAAGTGAAGCGACGTAAGATTGAGGAATAGTGGCAGAATATTGTTTGAAGTTTTTAAGAAAACTGTTTTTAGTTTGTTTTTTTAAACATAATATTTAAAAAGTTATATCAAATTAAAAATAAATTTTTAAACTTAGAACCGATAACGTGCCCACAATTCTAGAGCGCATATGTGACGTCATAACGACAACTTACTTAAAAATTGAATGTATTTTTATTTTGAATTATTGTTGCTATGCAATTTTTCCCTGCTAAAAGTAATTTTGTATTGAATATATTACCATTATGACGTCATAGACATCGCGATCTTTTGTAGTGCTGCTTATAACCAAATGAAATCTTTAAAATTTTTTTCACATCGATTATCAATATTATTTATGATATAGTATTGAAATAAAACAAAAAAATGATAATTATTTTTTATTCAAAATCCCAAACTATTTGTATATTAAAAGTAATTGCGCAACATCCGTTATAAAATTCACCAAGTATAATTAACAAGCTTTGTTTTTACACATTCAAAGCCACTTATGTTTTAAAATTTATTGACAGCATTTCAAAATGGTAATAATTACACATTTTGAATAAAAAAAAATTAAAAAACAAATCTATGTGCTTTGTAATTTTCCCCTTAGATCACTTGTCAAAATTAACAAAATTACAATAATTGCAATAAACCAACATGTAAAGAATTAAGTCGATAATTTTAGAACATCCACAGTTGAAACTTTCAAAATGCAAACAATAACCCAACACCTCCACCACGAAAAGTATGAATCCTATTCGAAAAGTAATGTAAAGACCCGATCTGACCAAGGTGGACGTCCTGATCACTGCCCACAGTGATAATAAAACTATAATTATACTGTGGTATTTGACATAAGAGAAAGAAGACAGAAAGACGACACGACAAATTAAGGTACCATCACAGTGTAGAATTTTGAAAAAAAAACAAAAAACAAATTTTTTTAGTCTTATCTTGAAGTACATACATACAGTTATGCATGTTTTCTCAAAATTTCAAATTGAAATTCGAATTATTACGGTCGCTACGACCACGGATCAATGGATTCAGTTTAAATAAAAATTCTGTGGATGGATTGGCGCTATTTGACGGGATGTTATACCACTTTACATTCAATCTTTCCACAACCAGTGAACGTATAAGATCAATTGTTATCACCACAGTATCACATTGTTGTTGAAACAATGATTTGAAACAATTTCGAGACAAACTTTAAACGCGTTTGTTTCGAAATGCCTTTTTTAAAAACGGTACCCACTCTCAGAGGGAAAGTTTCCAAGCTATAAGTTTGAAATTTTGACAGAATATTCTTTTTTACATTCTCCATGTAAGTACCTATGGGAGTTTTTTTTTTTAAATCTTCCTATTTTTTCACACGGAAAATTGTTGAAAAAAAGGTCTAAATTTTGTACTTTTTATTCAAACCGCCGCTATTTTTTCAAATTTCAAAAGAAAACTTCCATAACGGCTTACCTACAGATTGATTAATTACAAAATTGAAAAATTACAATTAACATGGTATAAAAGTCAAAAGTAATAAAATTGCAAAAAAGTAGGTAACTTTGAACGACTGTATCACAGCCGGTTTTTATCGAAAATATTTTTATCGGTCACCATTCTGACGAGAATTACATCAGCTTTCTTTATTGTGAACCAATGGCTATACCTAAATTCACTCAGAAAAAAGTACTACTCAAAAATTTAAAAAAAAAAAAAGAAAAATTGAAAAATTTGTGCTTTTTTTAAAATAGTTTTTTTGACTTATTATGTTGAGAAAAAGGTTTTTTGAGTTCATAAGGTGCCGTTTCGATAGGAAGTTTAATTCTCTACAAAAAATCATATCATGTGTATTTAAGAAAAATGCAGTTTTTGAGTTATAGTTAAAAAACGTAAGCGTCGATAAGTTTACGGCAGTCGTAAAAAACCCACGCCTGAATTTAATAGCACTTTGTGAATTTATCATCTTTGAGGTACAACTGAACATATGAAACAATAAAACACCTGTTACGAATTAGTTCCTTATTCAACTACATAGTCAATAGCCTATTAATCGTAAAAACAAATTCATCCCCATTCCTCCATCCGAAAAAAGATTGCGAAAATTGACTATTTTTCGGCCGGTCCCACTGTGATGGTACCTTAACCAAAAATTGTATTAAATTTTACAATCATTGCGGATAATAGTTCGGGTGCCCGTGCTAATCAGACCGAACCTTTTCTATAGTTTTTATATTTTTACCAAAACATGTCAATTTGCGTTTAAAAAAAAAGGTTCTTTCTAAACATGTTGAATGTGTAAATCTATCCCTTCGTTGATACTTTTTGGCACACTTAAAAGGCGTGGTCGGTAAATCCCTTTCAAAAAAAGACAGTTTTTAAGAATTTATATGTATACAAATATGTTTAAATAAATATATCAATCAACAATATCAAATATTTGGGACCGCTAACGTTGTTAAAATAAAATAGGGACATTTTAAAATATTTTTGATGCAAAAAAATAAATTAATTTGACAATTTTTTTCTCTCTTTTCAGAATATTTCTAAAAAAGTCCTGATACTGAAAATTTTTGAATATTAACATGAATATTAAACGTCAGCTATACTGGACTACAGCCAAGGTAAAAAGTTCATTATTCTTTAGGATCTAAAACACATTCTGTAAGTACCTACAAATCGCTATAGAAAATTAAACAATTTAACATTTCGATCAAAAATCCAAAAATTAAAAAAAAAAGTAGTCAGATAATCTTTTTATCAGTATATCTGTTTTAAAAGTCAAAGATAAAAAATTACACATCATAAATAGTTCTTAAATATCTATTATCTAAAATGACTACTGTTTTGGCTACTTACAATAATACCACTAAAATAATGTTTATTTTGTAAATTATTCAAAAATCATCTTCTCTGCTTATGGTAGTGTCTGATAAAACGAAACACTTTCAAATTTGACATCTTAATGCTCATATCTCTCAAAAACATGTGTATTTATTTATATTTTCAAAATTTAAATAAATTTTTGTTTCCTAACGATAATAATGATAGTTGATTTAAAAAAAAAAAAAAGAAAAAAGATTAATATCGCTAAAATTTCAGCCCTTGAATATTCAGTGAATTAAACGTTTAGAATATTTTTTGGCTCACTCCAAAACACTAAACCAAAATAGAGGTCAGTTTTACGTGTAAAATGTGGGGAAAAAAGGCCCATAAAGTGAGGATAAGCTCCATTTGTGAAATATTGAGCTTCAAAGGGAGAGATCCCTTCTCATATTTTTTAACCGTAGATCCAAGAAATATGAAAAAAATGGGGCTACTATTTTAGTAAATGTTAAGAAGACTCAATTAAACAACTAAATTATCAATCAGGCAATTAAATTTTCGAAAATTTCTTTACGTTCCGGTATTCGGACGTCCTCCATACAAATTCGAATCAAAATCTTGAAAAAAAAAATGCTGGAAAATATGTAAATATTTCATTTTTCATAAAAAAATTTAATTATCGTAACAACTTTTCCTTTTTAAATCGCATTTGCAAAATATTGAACTTCAAAGTTTGTCAAATTATCACGTAACCGATCCTCAGGGTAACATAATTATTAACCGCAGCTCTAAAAATGTAGGTATGTGCCCCTACATTTTATACTGTAAAAAAGTCAGCTACTCAGGAACCCTGACTTTATCTGTGTCCAACTAAAATCGGATCTGATGCTGTCGTAGTTGAATACCAATACCCTATAGCTAAAAATTCACATTTTGATATAGCCCTAAAGTAGCTTTCAAAGGATTAAGGCAGTGTTCTAGTCTAAAAATTTGAAAAAATCGATTTTTTTTCATATTTTCAAAGTTCAGACCTTTAGGAATAAGCCTCTAAAAGGATTTACGGGAATTCGAATTATTTTCGGAGTTATGGTTATTTTTTTCCCATGTACTTTGTATATCTTTTCAATGTTAAATTCAAATTTTTAATATAAATTACTCGAAACTACTTTTTTCGATACGGTTGACATATCTCAAGTTTTAATGCACCGATTTACTTAAAAATTTGATACAGACCTTCTTAATACTAACAAAATTTTTTTACTATTTTTAAAAAATTTCCAAAGCGGAAAAAAAGAGGCGAATAAATGATTTTTTTTTTAAATTTTGTGAAAAAATTAATTTTTTTAAATCGGCTACGTCTACAACCTTGTTCATTAAGAATTATGTAACTAAAATTTGATGTTTCAGATCACCAGGACGATTGGAATCACGTCAACCAAGAGATACCTTTTTTTTTGAGTCCCCACTTTGCCGGCCTGTACCGATTTCAATTTTGAATTTTTTTTTTTAAATTTTTATACATTTTTATACTTTTCAAATATTAATAAAAAAAAAACTGGTAAAAAAATGGATACTAAAAGTGTTTACTGTTTTTTTTATTTCTTTTATTACGCCCGTAAAATCACCTCAAAATCGAGCCTCTAGACTAGAATACCCCTTTAACTTCTAAAGACCACTTTTACTTTATCAAATTCATTAGATGATTACCGTTTTACTAGAATCGATTATTAACAAAATATTTTTGTTTTTAGGTATCAAAAATGCAGAAGATTTTTAGGTGAATTGCTTGTGCTGCTTCTTGTTTTTCCATGTTATTTATTGGAATACATTTTGGGAGGTCTAGCCAATTATCGAGAAATGGATCAACATATCCATTTGTACCGCAGACACTTTTAGTTATAACGATGATACACATTGTGGATTATAAGCGCCGTAGACATTACTGACATCAGAAGGCAGACCATTCATTAAAAAAAAAGTGAAGTTGGACAAATAATAGAATTGGAGACAAAAAATATGTTAAAAAGGTGATAAATTAATTTTTTTGGTTTCACTTAAAAATAGAAAATAGTTTTTTTTTTTATAAAAATTCCTTACGCGTGTTGTCACAAATTCTTTCCAAAAATGCACAATTTTTGTCAAATTATATAAGTTGTATGCAGGATCGGATTAATCCACTTTGAGGCCCTAGACATTTTCTTCTTATCAGGCCCCCTTTCACCGTCACAAGATATTAGTGATGAGCAAAATTAGTCTTGGTCTTGCAGTCTTGTCTTGGCCTTGCATTTTTTGCAAGACCAAGACCAAGACTATAAGTATGGCTGCAAGACCAATACCAAGACTCAAGTGAGCAAGACCAAGATAAAAGCAAGAGAAAAGCAAGACTCTTGCTAAACTATTTAAATAGTTTGAATAGTATAACTGATATCGTAAAGAGAGAAAATTCTGAGTTTAGAAGGAAAAAATTCGCTAATAAAAAAATGCAAGAAAGTGCAAGATTTTTAGCAATACCAAGACCAACACCAATACCAAGACTGCATTTTGCAAAACCAAGACCGAGACTCAAACTGCTCTAGCAAGACCAAGACCAAGATTCGTAATGCAAGAACAAGACCAAGACCAAGACTTGGCAGTCTTGGTCTTGGTCTTGCATTAGCTCATCACTACAAGATATATTGCACGCAAAAAATAAAAGGCAATAAATAAAACAAAATTTTCAAAAAAACTGGGTCCTAGCCATTTGTTTCATTTGTCTACATGATAATCTGGTCCAGAGTGTCGATATTTAGCTGAATTAGATTCTCGATCAAATGGTCGAAAAACGACATTTCATATTACACAACCAAAAATTATTCCAGATAATGGCGAAAATGATTCCGGGCTACAAGAATTCTATTCAGAGTTACAGAAATGTTATTAAATATTTCCCTAATGCTTAAAAAAATGTTATTTATCTGAATTACATGGTCAGCCAAGTGCTCGAAAAACGACATTTCATATTACACGAACTAATGTTATTCCAATTAATGGCGAAAATCATTCCTGGCTACAAGAAATATATTCCTGGCTATAAGAAATATAAGAGTTAAAGAATTGCTTTTAAACATTTCTTTAATGTTTATAAACGTGTCGACAGGGCGGATTAACCCACTTTGGGGCCCTAGACATTTTCCTTTTATCTGGCGCTTCCCACCAGGCCCGACGAGAGGGTGGGGTAGCCGGGGTTCCAGCCCCGGGGCCCGGACTGGAAGAGGGGGCCCGTAGTTGTCGTTAAGGGCCCCAAGAAGGGTCCTGGTTGTATATGTAATTCTCCAGAGCCTCCGCTACAGGAAAGATTAATGTTTAATTGGACCTCTACACATTTAGAGTGTATACAGAGCCAACATTTCCACGAAAATTATGTAAAATTAAGTTCCAAATTGCTTTTTTTTTACTCGCCAACTACATTTGAAGTAGTTTCCGTAGGACAATATTATACTCCCTTTAAAATAAACTATATTTAACAAAATAAATACTATAATTGTTTAAATTGATTATTTCGTAAACTTTAGAAATATCAAATTTTGACTGACACTAATCGATTTTATCAAACTATTAATAACCGCTACACATGTGAAATATTCTAATATTTTGTTTTGACGTTATACGATGCTTGAAGCTAAAAACATTTAACGTCTTAATTATGTTGACTTTATGAATTATTAAAAAAAAAAAAAATATTGAAAATAGAAAATTATTTCCTTAAAACTTTGACAATTTATTTATTTGCGACAAAAAAATTGTACATATCTAATGACATATTTGTTATTTAATTATGTGAAACATGTGTCAAAATTCATTAATTAGTCCCACGGGATGATCCACATACGCCTATCGCTTAATTACAAATTTTTAACAACTCAAATTCCCAAATATTTGTTTTATATAAAAACAATTAATTTAGGTTTATAGTATTAGGTGTACAACTAAGTTCTACCCATTTTTTGAAAAAAAAGTATGTAATCTTTTAGAAATAGCTTTGAGTGACATTTAACTTTTCTGCAAGTTGTTGTTGTGTTTGCGCAGAATCTTGGTCCAGTAATTCTTATAATTCCTCGTCACTGATTGTTCGAGGCTCCAGAGCGTGGTTTATCATTTAAATTGAAATCTCCATTTTTAAATTTCTGAAACCATCTTCGACACGTACTGTCATCAACAGTGGCGTAGCGTGCCTTGGAGGGGCCCTGTATCAAAATTAGTTGCGGGGACCAAATGAAGGGTAAAAATTTCTCACAAAAGAAACAAAAATGCATTAAATTAAAATAAATATTTATTGTTTGTAAGTTATCGCTTCCTCCTAGAATTTGAGCTAGCCAAACAATTCAAATTAAATATACACTTTTCTTGCCTTTTTTTCGGCAAATTGAATTATTAAATCATCTATAGCTGAAGACGGTTTCAGTTTTCCTAAAATTTCTGCCTCTATAGACAATAGCGACAAGTCTGATAGCCGTTCAGCCGTTCAACTGTTCAAAACTTCTTTCAACTGTTGCGGTTGTAACTGGAAGGGTCAAGAATAGAAAGCATGCTGTTATTACCTCCGGAAAACTGGATGCAAGGCTATTGAATTTTATCAGCAATAATTCCATGAGTCCTTAATGGAATGAGTTTTTTGAATTTCAGATTTTAAGCGTGTTTTCAAAGCAATTGACCCGGGAAAAAAAGAGATTTGACTTTTGTCATTTCTGAAGTGAAAACTCTACAGACAGGCACGTATGACAGTTTTTTTTATATGTTTTTTTCCCGGGAAGCACGAGATTAAGTGACATTATGGATAACATTTTACTCATTTTTGCTTACACACGTTAGGGGCCTCTGTAGCCTGGAGGCCCCGTATCTTTGATACGGTTGATACGGCAGTAGCTACGCCTCTGGTCATCAATAGCACTGTCACCATAAGTTGTACAGATTATTCTTTGAGCTTCAGCAACACTTTTCCCATGATGAAATTCGTATAGAAGACAATGACGGGTATGCGCACTATTTACTTCTCTTTTCAACTCAATAAAAATATACAGCAATGATTCTTTTTATAATACACGTGCGAGAAAGAATGAAACATATTTCGTAATCTTTTTAAGAAAGAAAGAAATATATTTTTTATTCATTTAAACATATACTACGAATATATAATTTGTATACAGGATGTTTCATGTATTAAATATGAAATGCATTTTTAATACGTAATACGATTATTTTTTATAAGAGTATAAATTTCTAACTGATTATTAAATATTTTACACTGAAATGTATTTACAAACAATTATCATATACATTTGTATTCTATACATATCGAAATCGCAAGTCATAGTTATCAATCTTTATATTCTGAATTTGTATTTAAAAATAGATAGCAATATAATTGCATTTCTATCTGATCAGGGTGTATTATAAAAAGAATCTTTGCTGTATATATATTGAAGATGAATATATATTGTTGTTCGATAATTCATGTCGTTTTTTTCTCATATATGGCGTGAACTGCATATTTCATGTAGTAGTGATTGCGTGACTTATATTATTATATACTGTTTTAAAGATTAGACTTTAAACTACCATTAGTCAAAAACTGAGTGTCATTAGTAAACAACAAGTTCGTTAAAAATAAACTTGAAAATGGACAATCAAAGAGAGCATTATCGGCATATTTTATTGTTTTACTTCCAAAAGGGCAAAAATGCGGTGCAAGCTCGAAAGAAATTGTGTGATGTTTATGGTGAGGACTGCCTTACTGAACGCCAGTGTCAGCGTTGGTTTGCTCGCTTTCGGTCTGGAAATTTTAATGTGCAAGATGCACCACGTACTGGTCGTCCAACCACTACAGATGACGACAAAATAAAGGCGTTAATCGAAACTAACTGGCGTATGACGACTCGAGAGATAGCAGAGAAGCTCAATATATCAAATTCAACCGTTTACTTGCACTTACAACAGCTTGGTTACGTAAACAAACTGGATGTTTGGGTTCCTCACGAATTAAAGGAAATCCACCTCACCAAACGCATTAACATATGCGATTCTTTGCTGAATCGTAACCAAAACGACCCATTTCTAAAAAGAATCATAACTGATGGGTGATGAAAAATGGATTGTTTACGATAACGTAGTCCAAAAACGATCATGGACCAAGCAAGGTGAGCCTCTCCAATCTACATCCAAAGCCAATATTCACCAAAAGAAGATTATGCTTTCTGTGTGGTGGGATTACAAGGGTGTATTACAAGGGTGTTTTACAAGGGGTAACTTCGAGCTGCTTCCAAGAAACCAAACTATTGACTCGAATGTCTGCTGTCGTCAACTATCGAAATTAAACGAAGAAATCAAGAAAAAACGCCCTGAACTGGCCAATCGGAAAGGCGTGATGTTCCATCATGATAACGCCAGACCCCACACCTCTTTGATAACCCATCAAAAATTAATAGAGCTCAATTGGGAACTGATGCCACATCCACCCTATAGCCCTGACTTAGCACCATCAGACTATCATTTGTTCCGCTCCCTTCAAAACCATTTGAATGGTAAAACTTTCGATTCCGATCAGGCTGTTAAAAATGAGTCGGATCAGTTCTTCGCTTCTAAAAACCAAGGCTTCTTCGAACGTGGAATTTTTCAACTTACCGAAAGATGGCAAAAGGTCATCCAACAAAATGGTCAATATATCAATGATTAATGTTTGTTGTTAATATAAATAACTTCACTTTAAAAAACACGAAAAAAAACGACATGAATTATCGAACAACCCAATATTAAGAGCGTAATGAATTTACAGAGTAAAAACAGCTGTGTATGTATATATGCGTATTAATAATTAACCTATAATGCCATTTTTTGAAAACGGGTAGAGCTTAGTTGTACACCTAATATATCGTATAATGACTATTTTTACAGATTTAAAATAATAATCTTTAGGTATTTTTGTTTTAGCTTTTTAAACAAAAAATTGGGTTACCTAATGACGCATTCACATTTTGGGATCCAGTAGAAATTTCTTAGGTTCGGATGTGATTATATCGAAGAAGCGCAACTGATGGACAGGATTCGAGTAAAAGTATTTTTAATGAAGAAAATTGTGTGCTGTGAGCAAGTCAATTAATACATTATTTTGAAATTAAGAGTCACTTTCAGTCATTTGTTAGTTCGTTTGTATCCACTTTAATACTACTAAAGCGGGTTCTACACGATGCTACGAACGTTCCTTCCAACGTTCGATCGAACGTTTGAGGCAATTAAGTTCGATAGTTGGTGCGACGAATGTATCTGCTACACGGTGAATCGAATGTTTGATCCAATACGAATGATGATGTGTTGGTACTCACAAGTAAAGGTCCCGAGGCCGGACCTATCGATTTCGATGAAACTTAAATATATTGTAGAACACTAAAAACTAAGGGACACGTATTTTTTTTTATCTGCGGAAAAACGGTTTGAAGGGGTGAAATCGCCCTTCAAAAATTGGGGTAAAAATTTAATTTTTCAAATATCTCGAAAACAGTAAGAGATAGAGCAAAAGTTTAAATTGGCGATATTGCTCTTTTTTAAAGAGCTATCTATTGATATGCAATTTGTTCATATTACATCAACAGGGGTGGTTGGGGGTTAAAATTTGGGGGTTAATTTTGCAAAAAGGGGGTGAAAAATAAACAATATAAAAATTTTGTTTACAGATTTGAAATCTACGTCAAAAAATCTAATTGACCTATTTTTGATCAATGTCCTAATATTAAGTCTAGGGGTAGTTAACTAGAGGGTGACTATGTCGAATAGTCGTACAATTTGGGTATTTCAAGAAGTTCTTCTTCGTGGAAAATAGCTTAAGACAATTAGAATAACGTAGAAATGAAATTCTGGAATTCAAAATTGAGTTTGAGCAACATTGGAGAGGGGGTGAGTCACCCTCTTAAATTACATACTAGTTTATATACACTAATTTTTTTAATTTAACACACTGATAGTGGGTAAAATAATGTCACAATAAGTGGTTCTGAAGTTGGACTAAAATGATATTCTCGAATTCAAAATTGATTTTAAGCAACATTGGAGAGGGGGTGAGTCACCCTCTTGAATTACATACTAGTTTACATACACTAATTTTTGCAATTAACACACTGACAGGGGGTAATAATGTCACAATAGATGGTTCTGAAGTTAGACTATCGTATGTAAGGTTTTTATTAGGTTTCGTTATTTTAGGTTAGGTTATGTAATTTTCGGTATCGATAATTTTCGATAAGAAAAACTATAATATCCATTAAAAAACAAACCTAATAAAGACCTTACATATGATAGTCCAACTTCAGAACCACTTATTGTGACATTATTTTACCCACTATCAGTGTGTTAAATTAAAAAAATTAGTGTATATAAACTAGTATGTAATTTAAGAGGGTGACTCACCCCCTCTCCAATGTTACTCAAACTCAATTTTGAATTCGAGAATTTCATTTCTACGTTATTTTAATTGTCCTAAGCTATTTTCCATGAAGAAGAACTTCTTGAAATACCCAAATAGTACGATTATTCGACATAGTCACCCTCTAGTTAACTACCCCTAGACTTAATATTAGGATATTGAGCAAAAACAGGTCAATTAGATTTTTTGACGTAGATTTCAAATCTGTAAACAAAATTTTTATATTGTTTATTTTTCACCCCCTTTTTGTAAAATTAACCCTCAAATTTTAACCCCCAACCACCCCTGCTGATGTAATTTGAACAAATTGCATATCAATAGATAGCTCTTTGAAAAAGAGTAATATCGCCAATTTAAACTTTTACTCTATCTCTTACTGTTTTCGAGATATTTGAAAAATTAAATTTTTACCCCAATTTTTGGAGGGCGATTTCACCCCTTCAAACCGTTTTTCCGCAGATAAAAAAAAATACGTGTCCCTTAGTTTTTAGTGTTCTACAACATATTTAAGTTTCATCAAAATCGATAGGTCCGGCCTCGGGACCTTTACTTGTCAGTGGCGAGGCTGTTATCTGTCTGATGTTATCTCTAATGTTATACACTGATGTCTCTCTTCACATGAACGAGTCGTGCAGCTGCTGAGTCGAACCAACCAACGCAACCAACATTGACCTTCAAACATTCGAAGCATCCCTTTGACTCGGTGCAAAAATACCGACATCGAACGGGACACGACCAAATACGAACGTTTGACGCTCGACATTGGACACTCGTAGGTTCGTACAACGGCTACACGATGCTATGAACCATCCAACGTCGAATGTTGGAAGGTGTTCGTAGCATCGTGTAGCAGCGGCTTAATAAGAGTGTTATGTATCAACTTATCAACATTTATCAGTGACCAGATTATTTAATTCTTTTTATTCAGTTTCTTATTATGTAATCTAACGAACTATGAAAATAAATCTTATGTAAGTTTCATTATGATTTATAATAAATAATCAAGGATATTTGTTTGGACTTTTAACTGTATGAGCCAGGATATACTCTTTCGTATTAGTTTCGATATTAAGGCCGCCTCTGATGGAATTAACGGGGAAATATACCGATAAATTGTGTAGTTTTCGCACTTTTACTTCGAAAAAAAAGAGTAAAACCAATTTTTAAAGTGAAAAAAAAAATGACATAAAACCTTTTATTGATCATTTTATGGTACGTAACCACGATAAAAATGAAACACATGTTTTTATTGGTAAATTCCAAAACCGTAGTAACAAAATATTAAATAATATTACACATTATACAAACTTATTTTGTTCGTTAAATTGCCTTAAATAAATTTGTGTTTTCAGTAACTCAAATTTTTTGCCTAGAAGGAATTTACCTCAAAAAACTATCATGTAACAAAAACGCGACATCTAGCACGTTCTTCTCGTTAAATTATTAGGCAACAAATTTACACTCTTTGTATTCTTTTTTATTGATAATTCATGCTTTTTATACGAATAGTTTTGGATGTAAAAAAAATATAAATACGAGGGGCGATTAAAAAGTTCGCGGAATGGCGGGGTTGCTGGGGGTGAGGTTGCTCATCCAGGTAGGCGCTAATTGAGTGACTCATTGTTACTATATATACCAAATTCCAGCCTAATCAGGTCAGCAGCTTTTGAGTTATCAACGGGCAAACAAGTCAGTCGGGAAGAAGCTAGCAACTATGGAGAAAAACGAGAACGCGTCGATTGTTCTCGCGAGTTTTTGGATCGCTGTGGAGAGCAAAAGGAGGAAATTATGGTCCTAATTATAACTGGTGATGAAGCTTGCGTTCACCGTTATGGACCCGAATCAAAGCAAAAGTCGATGCAGTGGTATAAAAAAGGTACACCCGCTCCTAAAAAATTTAAGGTGTCCCAATCAGATGGAGAGATCATGGTTACCATCTTTTGGGATACTGAAGGTATCCTTTTGATCGATTATAAAGAACGTGGCGTTTCCATAACGGGAGAGTATTACCCTTCCTTACTAGATCGATTAAAAGAAGCTATTAAAGAAAAAAGAAGGGGAAAACTGACAGAAAGGGAAAATTCCTTTTGCATGATAACGCTCCCGTGCACACAGCCATGTTGCGACAACTGCGCCACCCACCCTACACTCCAGATTTGGCCCCCAGGGACTATTAGTTATTTCCAAAGACAAAGAAAGAGCTGCGTGGAAGAAAATTTAACGACGATGATGAAGTCAAGTTGGCGATTTCTGCCTATTTTGACGCTCAAGACAAATCTTTTTTTTTCGACGGTATTAATAAGTTGTATGATAGATCCGAAAAATGCATTAGAGTTAAGGGAGAATATATTGAAAAGGAAAAATAGTTTAGTGTTTCATTTCACGCTTCTTCCCCGTCATTCCGCGAACATTTTGACCTCCCCTCGTAAATGTCAACCTTTGTAGTTGTAAGCATTGTTGTAACATCAAAAAAAAATTCCAAAAAATTTCTAAAATTTCATCATACATGTTAGTTGTCATTTATGAATAATACCTACTTTTTTTTTTGAAAGGCGAGTCTTTCCTCGATTTACAAAACATTTTAATTTTGTGTTTTGTAAAAATATAAATTAAACCAAAATGTCACGTGGTGTGAACGGACATATTACAGAATCACCACATTCGCACAAGAGTAAAAAGATTTTTTATAATTTTCAAAAATTTTGCTACGTAACTGAAGCTCGCGGGCGAACGAGAATCGAATATAACAAATTACCTTGATCATTCAGTAATTTAGAAACAATTGAATAAAAATGATTCAATTGTTTTTCTTTTTTTTATTCAACTGACTTCATATTAAATAACTTTGGGTTGGGCTTATCGTTTGACTCAACCACAGACGTAAAAATAAAATAAAAAATTACCTATTAATTTTTCTAATATTATAATAATTTGTGAAGTGATAAAAAAATAATAAATGTATTATTAAAAAATACAGAAATAAATGATAAAGAATAAAATTAAATACTGTAATAAGTATATCGGATTTTATTTTATAATAACGATTGTAATTTTAGATAGACATCTCATTTAAATGGTGAGTAATATAAATGTACATAATCTTATTACCCACCAAGTGAGGTTATGTATGCAAAAATAACTAAATGCTAATATACCGATGTAAAAAATTTTTATTATACGTAATTTGTATTTAAATATTAAATTTCATTGTTATCTAATCAAAAGATGGTTGATTGATGGGAGATATTTCAAATTTCAAATTTCAGATGTAATCATGTGACGATTACGCTGTACAACGTCAACTGAAACCTAATTAACTACAGCCACACAGCTAAGGTGTATTAGATCCTAACTCTTATGATTAAGACAGGTGCAGGTTCACTGGTACAGGTGCCGCCATTTGTAACAGATTTTCCGAAATACGATATAGTTCTAAATAATGTTCAATTTTATCAACATAGTTTAGTATAATTTATATTTTCTAAATTTCTAGGATTCACTTTTTTCGATGTTGGGATCTTTGATTTTTTTCTTTTTCCTTTTTTGTAACTTTTTCTATTGTACACGGAGAGAAAAATCCTATAATTTTTGTAGAGAAAATTTCAGAAAAATTACCATGCTCCCCTATAATCCGTGCGCGATCGACGACCAAAATAAAAAATATGTGCTAGCATGGTAAAATTTAATGTGGTGCTAACACAACTTTTATCACACTCTTATGCATGTATATTATAGTTTAATTCTTGTTGTCGTACTCTTTCGTTTGCGCATCTGACTCGCGACCTTATGTTGGTTGCACTGTACCTGTAAAAACATGTATACAAAAATGACTGCCAACAATATATTCTAATACATATACTAAAGATACGTAAATAACAAAAAGATGAATTAAACGATGACATCGTCATAAGAGAGTGTAAAAGAAACTGACTACTAGCTGTGCTAGCTGCTTGTAACACAGTCTGATAAATCAAGGTGCTTGGTGCGAACTGTCTGACAAAGTTTCTTCCACAGTCCACACCTATGGTTCGCATGTAACTCGCTGATTGAGGTACATTTCATTACAACGTTCCCAACACAACCAACCTTCTTTCTGTTTTTTTTTCCTTCTATTATTAGCATGTTAGCATGGTAATTTTTTTTAATAAAAACAATTAAAAATTATTTTTTTGTCGGTAATGGAACTTTTTACTGTGCTGTTTTACAAATTTGACGGAGATAGTATTACGAAAAGAATATTCCATCCTTTAAATTTTTTATGATTAATTATAATCTTTATATTTTTACCTTACAGAATTGAATATGTTCGCCTTTTACACGTCGATTGTAGTGCTGAGCACAGTAATTTTTATAGGAATTTTCTCTCCGTGTACTTATCACTGGCAGTAAAAAGTTCGGCATTTTGAGACAAAAAAAAATTTTCCATAAAAAGTATAAATTAAACATGCGCAAATAATCCAATTTGAATGAAATGTGGTACTCTCCCTTATGTTAGTAGCAACTTTTAAGTCGTAAAAACAGAATAAACAAGCAATTCATTTAAATTGTAAATGATGACAGGATTTGAATTTGCGACTCTTTGCACTGTAGACAAAAACGCTATTCATAAAGCTATTCAGTCACTCTTTTTTTTAAGATAGTTGGTCGATAAAACGATATTTTCAAAGGCTTTTAACGAAATTTATCTAGATATTTATTTAATTCAATACCAATAATACGAGCCCTTACCGAAATAAAATTAGTTAGCCCAATTTTGAGGAAAACGATTTCAAAGTTTTGTAATTTTAACACGGATTCTTATGGGAAGTTGACATATTCACACGATTTTTTTGAATAAAATGAAAACGTGTCAAAGGAATTTGATAAAAATTTAATATGTTATAATAAAATATAAAGTTACAAATCATATTTAATAAGAAATAAAAATTATTCACTACGCCGTTTTTGAAATATAATTTATAAACATCATTTTACAACGTTTTTACAACGCTTTTTCAACAATGCTTTTATATTGTTGCAACCTAAGTGCGCGAAAATTAAAAGACAAACAAGTGATATACAAATATAATAACTGAAGAATATTAACCCTTAACCGGTAAAGTGAATTTTTATAATACTCACGGTGAAGTGATGTCTGAGAGACATCAACAAATTAACATACCGCGGGCTGGTAACATAGATAGCCAAAACTGGAGACCACACGTATATGCATGTATCAAACACTCCCCTTACGCCAGCAGGGTAAAATTTGCCCTAAACCATAAAAGAATACACAAACGTTCAGTTAACAAAAACAAGCAGGGAGGAAGAAAACTGAAGGAATATATTTGTATACGACTCACAGACATCACCTTACCGGTTAAAGGGTAATACATTATTTAATTTTTGATAAAAGAAAATTTTTTCCTAGATATATTTTTATATCTATCTCAGAGCAACCACGTTAATTAAAAAATTTTATAATAATTTAAATTAGTCTAATTTTTAAAAATTCAACTTGTACTAGAAAAATTGATTAAAAACAAAAAAAATTATATTAAAAATTTCTGAATACACAATTTCTTTCCCGTGTTTTATAAAAACTATTAAAATTTATTAGGACACTTAAAATGTAATTATTCTTTTTGAAAATACCCGCGTCAAACTAGTAAATAAATATTCTTCTTTCATTATTTTCATTATTTCCAAAAAAGGGCCCATAAGTGGCGGTAATTAATAAAAGTTCTAATAGAAAGATCTGATTTTTATTTTAATGTTCTTGTCACAGCAACCAAGCAAAGTACTTAAAATACAAAGGGCCCATGGAAGTTTTATGGGGTATTTTTTATAATGTGTTAATTGAATATAAAATATTATTACATTTTGTGGCATATATTAAATATATGCTTGTAGTTTTAGCATGATTTATGGCCTTTGTAAAAAAATTTTTTATATCAGATTAAGTGATTAATATTCACGATAATGAAAAAAAAAACATAAAATTTTATGATATAAATTTGTCAACGAGTGATATACAATTGGTGTGTGAACTCGTGAGAGATCAAATAAATAGTTTTTTTTTTTTAATTTTTAGAAAACGGTGTAAACTGCAGGCTAGTTTTTGGTGAGTCCAAATGTAGATCGTAAGAAATAAGATCCATCATAATAAAACACAAGTCCCTTTTATCAGTAAAAATTTTGGCGTTACTAATTTTTAACTTTTATCTATAAATCGAAATGTAATTTAACCGAAAACTAAATATAAATTCAAATATGAGAAATACATATTATAAATATTACTCGTATTTAACTGATTACTAATTCTAATAAATTTATAGTTTAATAAGTTATAAATTTCAAGTTAGGGATCAACCTATTGACAAACTACTGAAATTTGAAATTACATTAATTAAATTAATTTAATTCAAAATTTTAACATAAATGTGGTTGCTGATCAAAAAATGACTCCAAAATTATTGATTGTCATAAACTGGCTTTCACAACAGGCAAGGGACCCCAGCAATAAATAAATCTAAGAAGTATCCTTGTTTTGATTTTAAAAAATTTAGTTTTTAGTAAATTAACTATATAAAAAATGTGATACACATTTTTACCTTTTTGTGTTAAAAGGTACTTCCAAAAATTCGTCATAGGTACTTACCTATGATGATTCAACGAGTCATTGTTTTGTTTTGTTTTTGTTATATTTTGAAAATGCCATTTATCTTATAGTACTAATAAGACTACTGAATAAAAAACAATTTAGTGCCCACTGCCCACTTTCCAACGATTTAGACGCGTTTTCAAAATTAGGCATGTAGAATCACTAGAAAAATATTTCCTGTCGAATTAGTGAATTTTCTTAAAAGGAATATTGTCATTTTGATGGCAAAAATGATAAGCTCACATCCAAATTATGCTAATTCGACCAATCACCCTAATTTAAATCACTCTCATAAAGTTTTTATTTAAAAAAAATTATTCATAACCTTAAAAACCTTTTGTTTTTTTTTTTTTTTGTTTTTTAACAAAAATTAAATGTGTAGGATCATTACAGAAAAGACTTCTGTAAAGTAGATATATTTTTAAAAGGAATTCTGTCATTTTGACACTAAAAACGAAAAGTTTGCACCTAAATTATATCCAGATTCAAACTAATTAACCTTATTTAAATCACTTCCACTATAGCTTAAATTAAGAAAAAATTTAAATACTGTCATCATAAAAACAAAAACAAAAAAACAATACATAGAATAATGAAACTGGAAGCGAATTAGTTAGTCGATTAACCGACTAAAGCTATTTTTCAGACAAAATTAATCATTAGTCCAAAATATCGAGCACAGAATAGTCAACTAATCAACTAAATTTTTAGTCGAATTTATGAATAGGATAACTTATGTAACTTTTTCCAGAATGACTTTTTTTTTTAATAAATTTTTGACTTAAATTTTTTTTGAAGAAGAAGAAGGATAAGAAGAAAGATATGACACATCACAATGTGTTAATCACATAAAAATGAAAAATCATACAAATAGATAAATTTTTTTAGTTTTTCATTTTTTGGAGTTCAATACAAAAAAAGTTAAAATTAGTCGTTTTTAGTCATTTAAAAAATACTAACCCTCGATCACTAGCGTTGGGTAAAAAATACCCAGAATCGATTTCAAACACTGATAACTCGAATGCATTTACATATTTTCCATCGATTATTTTAGTAGCTGAACTTCATAATGTACTAAATATTTTTCATGTTCATAATTTGAGTATCGTCAGGAAATAATAAAAATATTAAATTTTTTCTACGAACATGGGTACTTTTAACCCATCTGTGTTATTAATATACCTACGCACTTTTAAGGTAACACAAACACTAGCGTTGGGTAAAAAATACCCAGTCCTATGATAAACGAATATCCAAAATAACAAAATATTCTGAAAACGATTGTAAAAATATATATACTTCATTTCGAAATCCATTGGCAACTTATTTATTAAAAAAGATTTATGGATGGAATTAACTTTACCACATCATATTCAATTTTACAGGAGTCGTGGTCAAAATCTGTATCAAATGAAGGGAATATTGCTGCTACAGCTCCAAAAAAAAACTAAAATTGGGACAAACAGTGCGGTGGCAGTTATGCGGTGTAAAAAAAGATAGAAAGACAAAAAGTGCATGTGTAAAATCCAAAAAATTTATTTGCAGAGAATACACAGCAACAATTTGTGTTCGGTGTGCAGATTCAGAAGTAGAATCGTACTACTTCAACAAATACCGTAAGCGTGTTTAGTAATCTAATATATTTAGTAAAGATCGTATATATGGACTAAACCTTATGGTATAAATTTTTTATAGACTTTAGTGTGACCAATTTTTTTTAAAATATTTGATTTCTTTCTGTTACACTAATTTTGTAACTAATCTTAATACATTTATTTGGCTATTGACATATATTTATTTTTTAATAATTTTTCTTGATACAACACTTTCTACAAGATAACGTCAGTGGGTAATTTTTACCCAACGCTAGTGATGGTGTTATAAAAATAAACGCTAGTAATGAAGGGTTAATCATTTTAGTTATTTAGTCAAGGGTAAAACAGTCGATTGAAAAATGAAAAAATGTAAACAAAATTAGTCGACTAAACCAATTAATCTATTAATCATCCGACATCACTACTGTTCTTAAAATGCCATTGTAGATTTGTTCAATAGTAAAGCTGAAATGTAGTATAATATACTTGAGCGCTGTTAAAAAAGGAAACCTTTATCATTAGGTACCGGGTTTCTTCGGACAGGTCAGGACCGTACTTATTTCAATAAAATTTTGCAACTAAATTACATTAAATTATGCACATTTGAATGAATATAATTGGCCAAAATATACATTTTTCACCATTTAGAATACTATGTAACAGCATTTTTTATTTGACGAAAGTAAGAAAATTCAAAAAATCGGAAAAAATTTTTGTAAAATATATTGAAAAGTTGTTGAATATTTAGACGGTCCACTATAATAGCTAAAACAAATACACAGACATTGAAAAACAAATTTTTAACAAGCAACTATACTTCTATCTCTCAAAATTGAAAACAATAAAAAAAGATGAATTTATTTAAGTTAAAAACATGTCACATAAATCACATACATAATATAAACAAAAATATTTTTGATAGTCAATTAAAATTACAGTGGCACTTTTCAATTGTGCAGGTAATAAATAAAAGAAAAAAAAGGATGTTTACATAAAATACGTATAAATAATATTTTGATACACATATGTATGTGTGTGTATGTAACTTGTGTACGTTGTTTTTATGAAAATATTTTGAACTTTTAGTCACATTGAGTGCAATATGTATACCTGCATATGCTAAAGACGAAACTGTCTGATCCGAAAGAAATCCGATACCTGTTTATCATATTCAAAGGTTTAATACCTATGTATTTTGTTTGAATTTTATCATACTTTTTACACGTGAGTGTATTTCAGCTATCGGCAACAATTTTTGTATGTAGTGTCTGTTTGTCTGGCTTCCACTAATGGTGTCTACTACTACATTTTAAATGATGTCTTTTTTGCTGATAATTATAAAATTGTTAGTTTAAATACCACAATACATATACTTTGTTAGTAGTTGGCTATGAATGTTGTGCTCTATTGTTTTCCATAATGGCTTAGGTCATGGACTTTATCAAATGTAACAAAAATTATTAAGTGTTACATACTTCCACAATTTTTTTTTTTAAAAATATTTTTTGTTACGAAGTAAGCAATTTTTGCTGGTAAAGGAAATAATTTATGTCGACAATATTTTTATTTTCGTCACTTATTTTGTTCAAGTAAACGACGTATGTTTGACGTAAACGTACGAAAGAATGACGTCATTTCGATGGACAAATTCAAAATTGACTTGCGCAGGTTACCTAGGTGGCTCCAATTTTATTATCTAATTCCATTTTAGCGAATTTCCAGAATGGAAGCTCGCTATTACAGCCACTGTCATGACGCGACTTGAACCCGGGACCATGGCAGAAATTTGTTTTGAGGTCCCTAGAAACCGAAAATAATATTCACCAAAATTTATATATATATATATATATATATATATATATATATATATATATATATATATATATATATATATATATATATATATATATATATATATATATATATGTGTCCGCACGATAACTCTCGAACGAAATGTCCTAGGTTTACGAAATTTGGTGAAAATGTTAGAAATCCCAAACCGTTGGACAAGTTTGTTAGCCAGACACGTCGGATGCCAGGAACATGGTGTTTGTTCTTGCAAAAAATTAGTTTTTTGCCAAAATTTCCACTTATTCAAAAATTTTTGTGAAATTTTTTTACACCATTTAAAAGAGGAGAAAAAATTACATAAAAAAGGTCCTTAAAACTATGTTGTTTAGACTGTGATACTTTTATCACATATTCAATAAGTGTGAAGCTATTCACAATCTAAGCACATATTCGATACAATATGTATCATACACATAATATACCAGCAGGTGGCCCATTTGGATGTATACATACGATTTACATGTTAATTTTTAACATTGGATTCCTATAAGGAAAAAGTTATGTCACAACAGTGCTTTGAATAAACTAATAATACAAATTTAATATTATAACTACTACTGTTACTATCGCTTTAACAACAATAGTGCAGTAAAATAAAGAAATGAATGTCGCAATTTCCAAGCAATTCACTTTTACATAATAAATATTTGTGTCATCTGCTGTAAATTCAAAAAGACATTTTTGTATTTTCTTGAAAATAAATATTAAAATAATAATACCCCTGTCGCAGCATCCTGCATAACATAGCGAATTTCCATTTACAAAAGTACGTTTTTCTCGGAAACTAGTTGATATAGAAAATTGTAAATAAAAAACCTTTTTTATGTGATTTTTCCGCCTCATTCCGCCAAATTTTTTTAACGAAAAATGCCCAAAAAACCGTAAACATTTTCACGAAATTTCTTAATAATAAGATGTTTCGTTCTTGAGTTATCGTGCGGATATTTAGTAAACATATATATAAATGTGTCCGCACGATAACTCAAGAACGAAACATCTTATTATTAAGAAATTTCGTGAAAATGTTTACGGTTTTTTGGGCATTTTTCGTTAAAAAAATTTGGCGGAATGAGACGGAAAAATCACATAAAAAAGGTTTTTTATTTACAATTACTCTATATCAACTAGTTTCCGAGAAAAACGTACTTTTGTAAATGGAAATTCGCTATGTTATGCAGGATGCTGCGACAGGGGTATTTTTATAAACATAAAACTTGCTATTAAACACAAAATTTAAGAAAAAAGGAAAATAGTTAAGAATGACTTAAAGTCCCTTTAGAGTGAGGAGTCAATGTGGTAGACAATATCAAAATCGGCTGTTAAAATTTCGATTCGATATATTTATGTAAAAAATTTGTGTCCAGAGCACTAAAAATCTACTGGAAAAATCTAAAAAATGAGTCATCAAGTATATCTGAGCGTTTTTCTACTACAAAACTCTTAATTTAAATGATCCAGATTTAGTATTTAGTAGCTCACGGTTCTAAACTAAATTTTGACATTTTAATAGCTCAGGAACTAAGAATTTACGCTCAAATTACTAAAATTCGATACCTATGTGTATTAGTACTCTCTCTGATTCGAGAAACAGTTACAATTTCAATCTCAAATATTATCGAGTGCTTGTGAGACATTACTACGTATGACAAACTTTTGTTTGCATTTCAACACACGCAGTATTGATATCTTCACTTATCGTTCAGTTAAACTGAAACTTTAACCTGGGTTCCTGGGTTCGATATTCGGCCGATCCGGATAATTTTTTCAATCACTTTGTGATTTTTAATTTACATATGTGGTTTTTGGTCATGTTAACCAAGGCAGTCGAGTGCTTAAAGTTTCAGTTTAACTGAACGATAAGTGAACATATCAATACTGCGTGTGTTGAAATGCAAACAAAAGTTTGTCATACGTAGTAATGTCTCACAAGCAGTCGATAATATTTGAGATTGAAATAGTAAATATTTAAATTTTTACTTATAAATTATTAAAATTCTATCACAAAATTTGTGAAAATAATTTTGATCAAATATTTAGCTAATTCTTCTATACAGTCTTAACATCAAAACCAACGAAATGGGATCACACTTTACGATACAGATGAATTAGAATTACCGAATACTTTTTCAGTCTTCCAATACCCGTATTTGTATTATATGTACCTATTTATAGTGTTACAATTTTATAATCTCATAATTAATAATCAATTATATAAAATTTTATAAGACGCCCAGAGCGAAATAAACACTTCAGGCAATAAATTCAAGGGATCATTGACTCGAATTTAATTATTAAAATTTGTTTGCCCGGGGGCCTAACCTAACTGATAACATTTGGAGACACTTTAAACAATGTTAAAAATTGAAGGTAATTGCTCAAACATATTTTAAATAATTCCCATGTTACTCATTCAAACATTTACAGTCTTTGGTCACTGCGCATACAGCTTTCAGAGATATAGCTATTGTTCTTGTCAACGCATACTAGCTCCGTCTCGACAAAACAAACATATTGGTGTTCAAAAATTACACGATCACTAATAGACACACCAACGGTATATATAAAGATAAGAATTTAAACACAAAATTCGTGCTCAGATTTGTTGAAATAATTTATGAATGATTTAAATTGATACATGTGTGTGCGTTTTGTACAATTTTTTATAATTTTTTTTTATTCATGATAAATAACAGTCGTTTTAACAGGACTATCATGTCATTAGGCACGTTCTTTAAAAAATAAAATAAAAAATAAAAAAAAAAATTTTTAATGCGAATGAATTGTTAAAGTACTTGAACTCACGTTTTTATAACACTTTTGCGAATATGTAAATTAGCTTAACCACGTACATGTTTAGCAATGTAAATAAAATTAATACCAACAAATTTGTTTTAAAAAGGAAATTTTTTAACCCATAAACGGTTCCATTTGTGACGCGTCTGATAGAATTTTTAGCGATTTTACCTGATATTTTGGTTTCAGTATTCAACCTAACCTATTTAAATATTTGATAGTTTAAAAAAATATATTCAGTCTGGTGTTACCAGCCCCTCTCCAAAAGAAATAAAAAGAAAATTGGCAAAACAATAGCGGAATTGATCATATTACATATATGGATGTGAACAAAGGCGCCCATACCCGGAGGCAGGCCGGTAGGTTTTGGGGGTGTCAAAAAATGATTTATGAGGGCGCCAAAACTGGATATTTGGCTTTTTTTTTTGCTCGTCACTTGTTTTTTTGGGGGAGGGAAAAAGTTTGAAAAACATGTTTATTTTTCTACAGGGGTGTCATTTTTCAACGCCCGGGCGTCACTTAGGGCAGGTCCGGTCCTGATAATATATGTATAACGTATACGAGTCTATAAAACTGGCAGCATAGTTGTAGGACTTTCTCGTCTCACAAAATTTTTTTTTTTTATGCGGAACTTGCTGAGGGTTGAAAATTGCGGTCAGATGTATCATAATTTTTTAATAATATAATAACCAAAAGATCTCCAATGAAAAAGACCATTCCGTTCAAAGGTATAAAGAATAATTTACGTTGTTACAAATTTAAATTTCTAATAATTTATATTCCTTGAAATTTTACCCCCCCCCCCAAGTTGAAGTTAGATTTAAGAAAATTCATATTTCAAGTCTATCTCGCCCACTATGAAGATAAGGTAACTAGTACATTACTTTGCTACAAAATTTCAAAAATTTTTCAACTCCTATAGGGAAGATATTTTTGAAACAGAATACAAGAAAATTCTTCTAAATCACATGACATGAAAAAAAATTTGTCTTTAAAATACTGGTGATCTTTTGTATCACCATAAAGGCAAGTTCTATCGATTTTCAAACGGGGTTTGGAAACAATGAAAAAAATTATAATTTTTTTCAAAACATTACAAATAGCGATAACTCCAAAACCAGAACCAATGGAACTATTTTAAACTTAATTTTGTGCCTCTAGTCCCAATCGGTCTAGGTTTTGACATTTAGCGAAATTCCAGAATGGAATTCAGCTATTACAGCCACTGCCATGGCACGACTTGAACCCGGGACTATGGCAGAAATTTGTTTTGAGGTCCCTAGAAACCGAAAATAATACTCACTAAAATTTATATATATATATATATATATATATATATATATATATATATATATATATATATATATGTGTGTGTGTTCGCACGATAACTCTCGAACGAAATGTCCTACTTTTACAAAATTTGATGAAAATGTTGGAAGTCCCAAACCGTTGGACAAGTTCGCTAGCCAGACACGTTCAATGCCCGGAACATGGTTTTTGGGGCATTTTTCGTGGAAAAAATTAGTTGTTTGCCAAAATTTCCCCTTATTCAAAAATTTTTGTGACATTTTTTTACACCATTGGAAAGAGGAGAAAAAATCACATAAAAAAGGTCTTTAAACTATTATTCTATGTCAACTAGTTTCCAAGAAGAACTATCATTTATAAACGGAAATTCGCTATGTTAAACAGGGTGCTGCGACAGGGGTATTTGGTTTTCTGGCTCTGTTAGAGCCTAAAACGTCAAGACTGGTTTGCGACGTGCGAAATTAAACACACACACACACACACACACACACACACAAATACGCACACATTTAAAACATTTCCTGAATCAAAAAAAAAAAAAAAAAAAAAAATTCAGTAAACAAAACTTACTTGCTGTTAGTGTTGATCCGGCACTCAACGGTACAGCACTCTGATGCCGTCGATTCACTAATCCGATACCGGTACTATTTGGTAAATTGTATTCCTGTATTGGATCCGGATACGACCAATCGGTTGGCGATGAAAGTTGCGCGGCATTATATGAGGAATTTGCAACACTTGTCGTGCCAATTGGCGGATACGGTGATAGACGTGCATTCGAAAATATATTATTACGACGCGTGCGTGAAAATGCTGGTAATGTAGTTGTGGACGTTTTTGTGACCGATGAATAATCGTCGGCGTTCGATGTGCTGAGTTGAAGATTGTCCGGTGTAAATAGAGCTGAAATAAGAATAAAAACATTTATTATTTTAGCTGACGAAAACTTGCTCTTTTGTGGTGGTTAAAGATTTCCCTCAAGTTTTCTCCCGAAACTAATAAAATTTCACAACGAAACTGATTGTCACTCTTCGCATTTTTTGATAAAATCACAGCTGTAGAATTATTCAAAAATAAAATTTTAGAATGTAAGCTATATTTCATAAGAATTTTGTTATTTTAGTATATAGTCAAAAATTGACAATTTATCTACTTTTGGCTTCTGAAAAAGTCTACAAGAAGTGAAAAAATAAAATTAATCTTTATGACGTCGTCAAGTAGATAATTTTAACGGGGCCTGTAACGACACTTATCAGAGGAATCAGATGAATATCATACGAATAAAAAAATTAAGCTTCGTTGAAAAGCTTCGGCTGCTAAGCTTGTCACGACTGATCCAACTGCTATTACCCTAAGGCCCGTTTCAGTTCTCTACGACAGTTTTTACTTTAGATTTTAAAATAGCTAAAATTTCCACTCAAAAATTCGCTAAAAACAACAATTTAAAAAAAAATATTTTTAACTCTTAAACAAACCATATGGAAAAACTTTTTGTCTCAAAATGCCGGACTTTTTACTGGCAGTGATAAGTACAATAGATAAGGTTCCAAAAAAAGAAAAAGAAAAAAATCAAACATCATCAAAAAAGTGAACCCTAGGAATTTACAAAATATAAATTATACTAAAAACTATTATGTGGATAAAATTGAACATTATTTAAAATTATGGTATATTCCTGTTTCCCCTGTTCTCGTTTCGAAATTAAAATTTGGTACGCTTTGGTGGCGTTTTGCCTGGCTACATGTTAAACGGAAATAAATAGTTGTGATTCGCTTAATCTACTAGGTAAATAAAAGAATAAGACAAATTCAAGAAAGCTACTTAAATAATGAAATCACAGTAGGAAGATGTTTAGAAAAAATAGGTTACACTGTTTAACTTAAGATAAATTAATTTTATTAGTTCAAATTAATGTAAATATGTATATGTATAGGTATATTATTTTAATTTTTTTTTTTTAAATTGAAGAAACGTACTTTTACACTTGTCAAAAATTACAGCTAGTGCTAAGTCTGGAAAAAGTAGGAAGGAAAGTTGCTAGATTTTCTTTGAATTTTCCTTAAAATCTCTTATGGTGTTATTTTAACATGATAATAAAAAAAGGCAGCCATCGTCCAATTTATGGTCAGGCAAAACGATACTACAATTTGAATCGTCAGGCGAATCGGGAAATTTTAATTGGTCACGCGAAACGGGAACAGGCGAATCAGGCATAAATCAGAATTGTACCGTATTTCGGAAAATCGGTCACAGATGGTGTCACCTGTACCAGTGAATATATACATATCAGAGCATTTTGAGCAGCCATATTGTAGGACGAGTTAACTCGTCTTAATCATTTAAAGAGTTGAGCGCTTTTAAGCGTTGATGGTCATAAACTATAATGACGAAACGCTCAACTGGTTACAACACTTTATATAGAATTGTTCGCGCGGTATAGCATTTTATCGCAGTTAGTCAGATTTCACTTCGTACAGCGTCCATGACCATCAACGTGTTAACAACATTGATGATTTTATTCTGGACTTACCTAACTAATGAAATTCTTATGAAAATATTACTTTTATTAAATTTTATATTATAGTTATATTTATATATTTTTATTGTTTATTATTTTTCATTTTTCGAATATTCAGCAATTTTGAAAATACGTATTTTTATGATTTTAAAATGATCTTTATTGTTTTAAATACAATTGCGTGAATCACCGTAACTGGTATTAGACATACTGACGTTTAACTGCAAACGTGATTGATGACTCTTGATGACTAATTTACGTATTCAGATGATTTATTTAATAATTATTCTTTTTACAATATTATTCCACATTGAAAAAAAAAAATCAAGAAAAATATGTAAAAGTATATTCAACCGGCTAGTAATGATAGCTGTTACTCACGAAGTTGTTTTATTTACTTACACGTTACTTACGCAACATATATGAAATTAAAACTATATTATTGACAAAACAATCGCAAGCCCATTGAATGATGGTTAATACGGTGATTTCATTGGCCGAAAAGTTATTGAGTAATGATCATTTGAATAATGCCTAACTTTCTCAACAATTAACGGATATGTAATGAGTGTATTCTTCAATAGGAGTAGAAAATAGTATATTGTACAATAAGCTTTTCCCACATATTTTACACTATACTTTTTCTACGAGCACTTTTTTTTTCGTAAAATTTAACATAAATAATTAAAATAAAATTTAAATAAGGCCGGATTTACACGAGTTTAGTAACTAAAGCAGGTTACTAAAGCAAGTAGCTAAATTAAATAATTTTTTTGTTTAGTGGCTGTCTACACACAATTTAGTAAATTAATTTAGTATTAGTTGAAGAAGTAATACATAACCTAGTAAAACTAAATTAAAAATGGTACATAGTCATCAATAAATTCGTTGTGCACTATAAAAATGTATCAGATATGTTTGAACTGACTTGTTGGTTCGACCTTTTAATGTATTTATATATGATTTGTCCCAAATATATTCCAAAAAATGGAAAAAAAAAAAATATTATATATATTTTTTTATTATTATTAGATGAAGAGTGGTTGTCACACGAATTTCAGTTTTTTATGGAGTTGCCTTCAGTGACTTTTTTTGATATTTATAATTTATATACTACAATAAGTATAAAAATTCCCCCAAAAAAAAAATTGCAATAAATAAATATTTACGCGCCTATATTTGTATATTTGAATCTACTAAACACTTTACTAAACTAATGTGTTTACATTGGTACAAATAACAGCAAGTTAAAAAAAAAAATAAAGTGGGGGTAAGCTACTTGCACAAGTAAATAGAACAGGCTTCTATTTACTTGACTAAACAGATTACTAAATTTCTTACTTGCACTTGCACTAAATACAACTGTCTACATGACAAAAGTAACTAAATTTAGTAACTTGATTAAGTAACCTGCTTTAGCTACTAAACACGTGTAAATACGGCCTAAGTAGTAAAAATTTTTTAAATTTATAATGTCAGTGCTAAGATGTTCAAATTTTTGCCAAAGCATACTTTGAAACTATGGAAACAATAACAAATAATCAACATACATATGTATATTTTTAGTATTCTTTCTATATATTATATATTAAAGTAACGAAACAGCCTACTTTTTTATTATATTAAGGCGTGCGAAATAATTTCCCACTGTATTTCCGTACAGTGTGGGCAATTGTTAATTTTTACATATAGTTAGCCGTGTACAAAATGTTACTTTTAATAGTAGGAGTAGAAAAAAATATTTACTTATGCGTAATGCTTGATCGACTTTAACAAAAAAAGCCAACACAAAACAAATGCTTAAACAAATGAAAATTCAACTACAAACTACCCAAAAGTATTTCGAATTAGCGATGGGATGGAAGTTGTGTTTAATTCAGAAACACTAGAATTGACTCACAGTAAGAAGGGGAGTCTATGAATACGAAAATTCAGTAAAAATTAAAACTACGCCAGTACGTACAGGTGACTGCTTATTATATTATGAGAAGAAATACCCCCTCCAAGTTTGGACTAAAAAATTTAAAAACTGTTCGAATTTACTATTATTGTTTAATAACAAAGATAATATTAGTTATTGGATTCACACATTGTAGGGGACGAAACAACCCCAATTTAGGCAAAAAAATATTATTTTGAAGCTCAATATTTCACAAACGGAACTTAAAAATGAAAAATGGTAAAGAAATGTTGACCTCATTTTAAAAGCTTATTCTAACAATGTCTTACTTAGCCATTGACAACTCTTTGAATTTTTTTTATTTTATTTTATTTATTTATTTATTTATTTATTTATTTATTTTTTGCTACTTGTTGAGATTTCTGTCTGTAATTTGTACATGCAAAATTTCATCATCATACGATCAAAAATATGGAAACTATGAGGATTTGAGTCAACCTGTGTCGAATTTAAAACAAATTGAACTCGAATCACTTGAATCAAAAATTCTGATTCATGTCCCATCACTAATTCGAATTAAAAACAGAATAAAAATGAAAAAGTTACTTACTTTATTAAATTGTATGTTATACACCAAGGGACTAAAGTGTGAGTTTTAATCGGGAGTGTGAAGTTTGTTGCCAGAGGACCTGTTAAGGCCCGAGGGCAACAAATCACACGAGGGATGAAAAAAACACTTTAGTCCTGTGGTATATATACTATTTTTTGCAATTCCGGATAATTTAGAATTATAAAAATTTAAAAAAAATTACTTAAATGTCATTCAAATTGTAGGTAATAATATTCCATCAAGTATACTTTGGATAAATCAATCGAATTGTACAATACAATATAACTGTTTGTCTTTATCTACAAGTTTGAATTTGTTTATTATTTTCAATTACCTAACAACGCTATTTAATTTAAATTAAATTTCTGTAAATTGTGCTTGCTGATTGGTTTAAAAGCGGGAGCAAAACAATTTTTTAGTCCCTTGGGACTAAAAGTGGCACTTTACTCCCTATTATGAGGGACTAAATCATGTGTCTTAGTCCCGAAATTGCAGAAAGGCTGTTTTTTGTAGTTAACTTTATCTAGATCGTGCGTATTTAAACAGAATAGACGAGTTAATTGCGATCATACATACTTTGAAATAACTTAAAAAATGATCTTGAACTAATTTCTTTGTCGACATTTTTTAATACCTCTTCAAAAATAACAGAGCGAGCTAATAATAACACCTTTAGCTACATTCATATGAATTTTGAATGAAATTGTTTTGATTTTAATATAATTTATGAACAAACATTTATAATTCAAGGTGACAAAAACAACAGCTAATTGTTTAAAACTAAACATATTTATTTTCAATCACGTATTACGGGAAAAAGTAATAATTTTTGTTCAAAAAAATATTAAAATTTATTAAAATAAGGCAATAAAATATATGAAATTATACAATTTGTTCGATTTTTACAGAAAAAAGAATATCTTAAAGGTAGATTTGGGTTAATAAGGAAGTTGATGACTTTAAAGAATCATTTAAAGTTTTTACTTACTTGGTGTACTCCACATATGTGCATTATTCTGTGATCCTAGCTCAGAGCTGGGCGAACTGGCACTGTAGTAGGATGTCATGCTGTACGTGTTATTCGACTGGGAGTAAAGTGGGCTAAAATCAAACAAAAAATTTAAATTTAATTTTTATTTTAAAATTTAACTAGAACGAATGAGTAAAAAAGAAAAACAACAGCATGCATTCAAGAAATGCTATAGAGACCTTGTTATATATCAATTACAGTTTGCGGCAGCGGAATTTGTCTTTCGTTCCAAAATGGTTTCCTGCAAACTCTACTGGCGCAAACTATACGGTAAACTTTCATAGTAAACCAAATACACTAGATCCTTAATAATTGTATTACACATGTAAGAGTAAACACAATCGATTGTACCATCCAGTAAGGGTTTAAGGATTAAAAATTCCCCCGAGGTGAGATATCACTAGAGTATATTATAAAGTCAAATCTATGAAAACGCTTAACTCAAATCTACACTCAAGCGAATTATACATTTTCTGATAATAGACATCGATTTTATACACAAAAATTAACACGTGACGTTTTATAACAAGACAATAATTGTTTTATATTTTTATAACCAATGCGATCAATGATACGGAATGTCGTTCTGGTCGTACCGGGGCTTAACACTGTTGATACACAGAACATACCCACGATAAAAAAAAAAATTGTTATATTGTGGGAATCGAACAGACGACGCTACATAAACGCTACATTGAGATAATGACAATGTCATCTTAACATTATTCGGTAACGCTATATCTCCGCGTCACGATTTTTTTCCGCGACTGTATCCAGACCTTTACCAGCGAAAATAAGGAATCTCAATAGTCGAAGAAGAAAAAGAAATAGGTACTTACTGAAGTATACAAAATTTCAAAAAAAACAAGACTTGACTGTCAACAATCGACTCTACTTACATCATCTTTTCCATTTTAAAACAAAAACCGTTAAAAACACTTCAAAATTTAAAAAACAAATCACCCCGTATATTATTTAAAAAAACAAAAAACACCCAACCAAAAATTTTGGACAAAAAAATTTCAACACACCATAACAACAGATGCAAAACTACACAAAATTAAAGTTATTTGTACTTTACTACTATCGGTCATTTTCTCTACTGTTACCAAAAAATCCACCAAAAACCAAACAAAACACATTAACCAAAATTATTATAAAAATGTCTCGAAGTCATTAAAATATTAGTAATTAATAAAACGAAACTCATAATAATTTCATTAATTCATTTAAAAAGCGCGCAAGACACAATCGCGACACTCACAAACGCGCTGCTCGATGTCTTAACAACTACGGTGTAACGTTTGAGTACAATATGTAAATGTGAATATGTATGTGAATATGTAAAAACTAAACACCAAGAAAGAGAATTATTATTTTGAAAAATATAACGTGCACATTTCACTGTATACAAATCATCCGTTAAAATAACATATATGGTGTTTATGTTAAACAAAACTCATCAAATAATGCTGAGTGCTTTGAATAGAAAATGAAAATAATAAAAACGAATCGTCTGCGCAACGTTCAATTGTCACTGCACCATATTATTACTTTAGTTTGAACGGGCCATTAAACTGTAATTTTTGTATACTTGAATGGATATTATAAAATTTTGACGTATGGTTTAACCTTGTGCAATTAAATGTGAACAAACTGTAAAAAATAATTTAAATAAAAACATAAGCGGAAATAGATGGGGATTTAAAAGAAGATTTGTTACTTCGAACGATTACTCTCCTTTAGTGCTGAGCAAGGCCAGATTTACCCTAAGTGCCACCCCAGGCACCGTAGAAAATGCCGTCCCTACCTTTTGCTAAAAAGAATCTAACTTTTCCTACATTTTGTTTTTTTATTTAACTTTTTCCTACAAAAATAATTATCGATCAAAATAAAAAAAAAAAAAAAAAAAAAACGTCAAATGGCCTAGGTAGACGTTGTGGCTAATCCGGCCCAAGATGCAGGGCCAAGACCAAAAGCCTAGTAGTTTTGTCCAAAAATACTGTAGATCTTGGTCACTGTTGCATTTTTAAATTATGCTGAAAATTTTAAGAAATATTCCAGAATTTTATTATCAACTAATAGCTTTATTGAAGATTTTTCCAAAATTCCAAATTTTCTTATATTTGGGGGTTTCCTATATTGTTATAATCCTGGGGCATAGATTCCCAACAGGGGCGATATTGCCCCCCCAGTGGGCGCTAGAGCCTTTCAGGGGGGGCGATAGTGGAGAAGGTTGTCAAGAGGGGTGGTCAAATAAGTAAATTAATATAATAAACATATTTTTATATATAATAAAAAGATAAATTAGGCATTTTACAGCCGACGAGCAAAAAGAAAAAAGGTCGCAGGTTGCGAAAAATAGAAAAGAGGGCGGCATTTGTACAATTGACGAGTAAACAAGGGGGCGTTGAAATTTCTGTTCTATACTAAAGGGGGCAGTGGGCCAGAAAAGGTTGGAAATCTATGTCCTGCGGTATTAGTCTTGATTCTTGATAAATTATCCATAGTATTGGATACTAGTTACTACCGACTGTTACAGCAAACGAATCGTGTTAAAAATTGTGGTTACAATCAGGGCTCAGCCTCTGGATGCGATTTACACCGTCGTGTTAGAAAAATGTAGCTCCTTATGCCTGTTGTTGTACAGGAGCACAGAAGAGTATAGAAGAGACGAATCATACTAAAAAACTGTATTTAGAATCATTGGTCAAGACCCCGGGGAACCATTTTCACCATCGTGGTGGAAAAATATGATATTCTGTACCCATACTGGTGTTTAAGTTTGTTGTTTAAAGTTCTACAAGAAGCTACTTTACGGTGTTTAAACGTTTGTAGTGTCACAGAAAAGAATAGAGATTAAAACTTATAATGAGTAATAATAAAACAGTAAGTTTTGGTTTTTGAAAATCAATTACATACATAAATCAGAAAAATCTCTTACATCTCCGTAAAAATTTTACTAGTTCAACTAACAATTTCGAAATTTAACCCGTAAGAATTCTATCATTCAGCCGTCTCGCAAACTTTATCAAAGTATTTCTTTTAAGAGCTGATCTTAAATATCGTCTTTGTTTCTGACTTTCGTATCTGCATAAGCAAATTTTAGAGCAGAGTTTATTTTTATTTATACGTTTAGCTTTAGAAAAAAAATATACATATACAGCTTAAAAATGTTTAAATGCTTATTCTGTACTTAAATAACGTGTATTAAAGTACATACATACATACATACAAACGTCATATAATTCTCATATTAAATATTTTTTCTACAAGAATACAAATATGTAAAGGAGTCTCCACATTCTCGCCGAGGTTGGATGAGGTGCCTCGTCGAGTTTCTCGCTGAGGTTGGCTCCGCCATATGAATAGCATTAAAACACTAACCGCGAAACACAACGAAATGACCCTCTACATTCTCGTTTCGTCCTACCTCAGCGAGAATGTGGAGACTCCTTAATATGTATTATATACTACGTAAGTATGTTATGAATGAACAAATGAAGCTGAAGCAGCAAATTAGTCGAAGTATTATACAATTACCGCCTCATCATAAATATGCATAATGAATAATGATTAATGAATAATAATGTACGTACTTAAGTTAGTAAGGTACGTTTTGTCCATTAAATATTAGGTACATATATGAGTTAGTTTTCAGAATTTTTAACTTTAACACAGAACGGTTTTCCCACTGAACTTTCATAAAGCTTGATTTGGAGAAAAAAGGATATTTTTTAATTTGACGGTGTCATTAAGTTTTTCTACGCCTGTTAAAGAACACACTCATTACATATCCGTTTAATGTTGAGAAAGGTAAGGCATAATTCAAAGGTGTGGAAGAATGATCATTACTCAATACCTTTCGACCAATGAAATCACCGTATTAACCATTATTCAATGGGCTTACGATTGTTTTGTGAATAATATAAGTTTCACTTTCATATATGTTGCGTAGTAACGTGTAAGTAAACAAAACAATTTGAAATTTATTTTTATCACTTCCATAGACATATACAAACATTTAATGAAATTAGAGATAAATTAAACATAATTTTATTCTTTTAATAATTTATGATTATTCATTTTTATTTAAATCAAAAAGGAAAAAAGTCGTAGAAAAATTATAGTATTCTACTCGCTTGCAATGGCTATTACTCACTTAGATGCATTACCACACTCGCCTCGTAAATTTGGCTCATTTCATCTTCGCGAGCAATAGCTACCATTATCAGCACGTTGAATAATATACATACTAGTATTGTAATTTTTCAGCACCTTAAAAACTATAAAGAAAATGATACAATAATAATGAAATTGGAAGCGAATTGTATATATTTTCAAAATTAAAAGTTTCAAAGAAAAAAGACTTTTGTCGTCGAATCAATGTAAAAATCAGTGTAAAACAAAAATGAAAGGTTTGTCTTAAAAATAACCGAATGATAAAATTGAAAGCAAATTACATGTTTTTGATATCATTCTTTTTATTTTTACCAAAACTAGGTTGTAGATTATTACAACCAATTTTTAAATTGTAGGTTTCCATAGTGTAGTGGTTATCACGTCTGCTTCACACGCAAAAGGTCCCCAGTTCGAACCTGGGTGGAAACAAGTTTTTTTCTTGAAATTATTTTGTATAAAAAAGAAAATTATTTTTTCGTCTAGCTGCTTTAAGTTGCCATAGTGTAGTGGTTACCACGGAAGGTCCCTGTTTCAGTGCGAGGTGGGTCACATTGTCATACGAAACAGTGTGAAAAGCTCTTGAAAATGAAAATGATAGAAAATAATAGAAAATGTTTATTTTCTAACAAATTCGATTAATTTTTCGTTGTTTGTACTTCATAAAACGAATAAGTACAATGAAAATTTATAAATAAATTTCAGGAATTTTGTTTGTACGTTTCGAAACATGCATTCATACTAGCCATGCAAGGTCAACAGACACTTTCCAGCACAAACAAAATATTCTCCTCGAGAATACTGTGCGAATACTGTCTGTCACTGTACGCGTCTGTGCGCTTATATTACGCTATAATATGAATGCATCCGTAAGAAAAGCATTAAGCAATATTTGTCGTGTTTGGTACGAAACGTGTCTGTTACGTTTAGTATCTGTAGATATGAATGGACCTTAACTCTGATAAATCTGAAAAATTAACACAAAATGTATGTCCTCTTGTGTGTTAAATCATTGACACAAATCGTGTAGATTTGACACATTCATATGCTTTGTGTTAAAATAACACAAAAAATTGAGTGGACCGTTCTGAATATGTGAAATGTGTTAATTTTAACACAAATTTTTCACTGTGTAATTATTCTATAGATACGAATTTTTTAAAAAAATGTTTCCGCCCAGGATCGAACTGGGGACCTTCTGTGTGTTAGACAGATGTGATAACCGCTACACCACGGAAACTTGATACCAATTATTTCAGAAAATTATACCTTTCTTTGCAATCGAATATGTAATGCAATTTTTTGTATAGAATCCTAATTTCTTATACTCATTTAAATTAATAAAATAATATTTACATATTTATTTATTTATTTTTTTTTTTTTTGTAAATAAAAAATTTCACGGACTTTCCATTTTCCCGCACAAGTCACAACTGCACCGCTTAATGTGCATGCGGTGTACCACGTGAGTGAAAATTTGCAGACGTGTTTCTTGACTTTTGCTGGGGTCATTGGCCTACAAAAATATTTACATAGAAAAATAAAAATATAAACAAACACTAGAAGTGTTTATTTGGTTCAAAAATTACTAAAAATAAAAAATCAAAACGGGAGAATATTTTACAAAAATTAAAAAGCGAGAAAAAAATTACAAAATTCAAAAAGGGCCCCATGTTTCTAACGGTGACTAAAATGTGTAATTTCAGAAACAGCAGATGTTTTAAGGATACTTATAACACTTGAAAATGTGAAGCAAAAGTTTTAATTTTTTTCGGAGATTATCTTTTAAGGAAACAAAAGACAAATTTTTCAATTCCAACATCAAAAAGTAGACGATTTAAGGTTTCAAATGTTCTCTTAAATCATTATAAGATCATTTTTAACACAGAGATAAGCAAACGTCCATAAACTACGTAGTTTAATTTTGACCTTTTTTGTACTGCTTAAAACAAATCTCCTTACTGTGGAAATTGTGTGACCCAATGGTAAGACGATCCATTTTGAGGTAGTTCTACGAAATTTTTAAAACATTATAAACACAGTATCTTAAGTAATTCACATGTTCTTTCTTAAGACTTTGATAGAAAGAAAACAAATTTTCAAAATTTTTGCCATTCCCTTAATTTTCTTGATCCACCCTCCCTTCTTGACCAAGTTACGGCCAGACATAGATTATGTAAACTCTCGTAAGTCGTTGATAAAAAGAAAACTAATTTTCAAAATTTTTGGCATTTCCCTAATTTTCTTGATAAGTGTACTTACTGACTTAAAGGTTAGGCCGGTCGTCCTTTGGATGCGGAAACGTGCGATATTTAATACGGACGAATATGCACGTTTGTCGTTCGTCCGAAATGATATGTCTACTGTTCGTCCACTAGCTCAATATACGTCAGTATTTTCCTTTTTAATTTTTTTTTCTGAAGCTATAAATGCTATAAAAATACGTAAAAAACAATTTATGGCACGTAATATGCAAAGGTATACAGTTATAATTGTAATTTATCTTCAGTTTCATTTCAATAAAAATAAAAATCTCATGGAACGGACTTCTTCGCGCGACAAAATCCAAACAAAATTGGATCTGTTCGCACGTCGCAATTATACGTACGGAAACGGACGAACGAGACGCTTTCAATGGACGAGGATGTATAGCTTTACAGCTGTTTGGATCGTTCGTCCGTTTTCATGCGTATTCGTCCGAATTAAATATCGCACGTTTCCGCATCCAAAAGACGAGCGGCCTTAGACGTACAGGTATTCCCTTATACTGACACACGAAATGATCCTAAAGGTATGTAAATGTATAATAGAATGTCATATAACTCAAAATGTACGAATTAGTCTGCTTACTAAAAAACTAAGAAAATAATACGTATGTACTTATTAGCGAATTTTATTTTTTTAAACGAAATAATATAAATATATGATTATAAAACTAACTTGCGTATAAATTAACATTTTTTTTAAAAATATTATGGTGAAAGCGCTGAAAACTAGGAATGTAATGATACTTAATTTTGCCGATACGATACCGATACCGATTATTGTAGCAAATAATTGGCTATACCGCGATACCGATATCGATACCTTAGTAGATAATAAATCAAATTATATGTAGGTATCTCGGGCGTTTATATGCATAAAAATAACCTACATATATATTTAACAGAGTCGACCTTGTAGGAAGTGTAAAAAAAAATTATCAAATCAAAATCAAAATTCACAGAAAATATTTATTACACAAAGTAAATAAACCGATACATAAAGTCAGTAATTAAAGTTTACTTTTGGTAGATTTTTGTTAAGAAAACAAAATTTTTTCAAATTATTTACAGAGAATCTGTAAATCATTTTGTATGAGACCTGTAGCGGCTGAAAGCTTTTTGATTTTTTGCTTTTCGAACTGTATGATATCGGCTGCATTCTAATCGGCGATGCCGAATATATTAGCTTGCCGATTATATCGGTATCGGAATCGGTGTCGTTACATCCCTACTGAAAACTTAAGTAAATCATAAGTGAACCTGTGTGAATACATTTCATTCTTTGACACTACCAATGAACACTATTATACTATACTACTAGACAAAGCGTAAAGGCAGTTTGTAGGCATTTTTCTTGAAGCAGGTAACAGGGTGAGACGGGTGCAAATGCGATTACAATTATTGCAACATATAATTTGTATACGTACGTATTTTGAAAATAAAGCGAATACCACTTTTTTTCTTTCAAAATTTTGCAGTTTTTTCTCAAAAAAGTAAAATTTTATTATCAATATTATATTTTGACAATAATTATTTGAAAACGTTACTACGGATACCATTGGTTATTACATTAATTACCATATTACAAAATACTATCCGGTCGTATCCTGATCGTATATTTGGTTGCCTCAATTATACATTTATATAATTAGTCTATATAATATAATATATGTATGTATATGCTCATTGGTCTGTGTTCTTTGAACAAAATAACTGACTCACAAATCATTGAAATTTTCTTGTTATTAAGCGCATCGGACACGACAATTAGTATTATATTTTTAACATTACATTTCAATTATTTAAAAGAAGAAAAAACATCTTTTTTATTTTTATTTTTTTCTTCGATCCACTAAAAAAAAAGAATGTCAACAATGCCCATTACATTATATTGTCCATTAGGTACCACTTAAGTGGTAGCTGCATGTTTTACATATTTGTAGGTACCTATCGAACGAACGCAGGTAACACGCGTGCTAAACAACTGTATCCCCTACAACGGACATGCATTTAAAAAAATTAATTTATACTTGTTTCTGTTTGCTACAAACATTTCCGTTATTTTGCAAATGGACAAAACAACATCATAAACACTACTTATTTGATGTTGTCTTCAGCTTTTTACTCTTTAGTTGCAGTATTTGTTTTTAATTGACGTCTTTTATGAATTAACCATATCCACAAAGATATACAAACGTACATAATTACCAAAAATTAAAATTTCTTCAAAAACGTATTAAGCTGGTAAACAGTGCCTCGTTGAAATTTATTTAAAGCCGGATTTCCATTAAACACTCGGCCAGTTTCAACAAAACTTCAACTTGTAGACTCAACTTTCTACCGATTGTTCAAGTCGACTTTCTTGCGACCCTCCCCCCCTCACAAAGGAAAGTAATTAAAATGAAAGAGTTTTTTGGTAATCGTTTACAAAAAAGTTGATTCGTGAAAATGCCATAAAAGTAGGTTATAACAAGTCATTTTCCGCCACTTTGAATTGTCGAGTATTTGACGCCGATGAGTTCGAATTAACGCGTCGTTTTGTTACGTAGCAATGATTTTTTCGTTCGAATTACCAAATGTATAAAAATGTATTGTTTCAGTTCGAAATATAAAGAGATTTTGTAGCATACTCGTGATACCTTTGAATTATAGAGAGTTTCGAATTATCGCAGGTTTGAATTAACGAGAGTTTACTGTATTTATTTAAAAAGTCTAAATATTTGAATGTTCCAATATTTTGGCCTATTATAAAAAAAAAGTTCCAGCCCAACACTGAAATAGCAGCCCGCGGTGATAACCGCTACACTATGGCAACTTAAAGCAGCTTGGCGGAAAAAACTTCCTTTTTTATGCCAAACAAAATAATTTCAAGAAAAAAACTTGTTTCCACCCAGGTTCGAACTGGGGACCTTCTGCGTGTGAAGCAGACGTGATAACCACTACACTATGGAAACCTACAATTTAAGAATTCAAAAAAAAATTATTTATGGTTGTTCTAGATACGAATTTAGAAAAAAAATTGTTTCCGCCCAGAATCGAACTGGGGACCTTCTGTGTGTTAGACAGATGTGATAACCGCTACACCACGGAAACTTGATATTAGCAGTTTCAGGAAAAAACGCAATGACGTTTCGTACAAAAAAAAACTTTTTGTATAAAAATTTGTTCCCACCCAGGTTCGAACTGGGGACCTTCTGCGTGTGAAGCAGACGTGATAACCACTACACTATGGAAACATGCGTTTTAATAATTCAAAATTAAATTAAAAATTAAAAAAAAAAATCTAGTTCCGCCTAGGACTGAACTGGGGACTTTATATACGTTAAACAGACGCGAAAACTGCAACACTACGAAAACATAATTATAATTATACTCTAAATTTTACTTGACAAAAAGCCACTTTATTTTCTAATTGTGACAACAAAAAAGAAACACAAAGAAATTCTAAATTCTAACAAAACAATAATTATGTAGCTAGGTATTTTTTTTTATTATTTATAAAAATTATGGAATACCATAAATTAACGTTCAAATCAATTAACATTTTTGAATTACTGCTTTACGCTTACTGACTGATGACGCATAATTGATTAATCGCTCATTTTTTTATTAATTTAATTAGATCATTATAGGTATATGATTTAATTACTAAAATATTTTTGTACCTATTTATTATAAATCGATTAAAGCATAATAATGTACAGTAGGAATACAATTACAGAACAATTAATTTAAAAAAAACAAAAGATTAAGGACAAAAAAGAAAAGAAGAATAACCAAGCACTTTTATTCACAATTACATACTTTTGTTTTATTAGATGTCTTTTGTATAACAAAATTCTTTAACAGAAAAATGAAGCAAGCAGTTCGAATGTTTTATTTTTTCAATTGTTTATGGATGCATGAGTAACATTAATTTGTGTAAATTACACGTGGCCTTAGCTAACACGTACAGTGTTCTTTTTTTTTGTACAAAAATACAAGACACAATCATGCACTTAAAGAAATGGGCACGCGCGTAGTCGGATTTTTGTTGTGTTGGATACGCTTGATAACACCATTACTACAATAATACCAGGTGTTTTAAAAGCAAAAAATGTAGTTTTTAAAAGTCATAATGTACCGTATTCAAGCCACCATAACGCTTGCTACAATTTCCTCTTGTTGTTTCTTGTGCGTGGATAAACCGGAAGTTTTGGAATGTGTAGAATTAATGGATAAGAGTTCCTACAGAATATCTTAATTAATAAAAACTGAACACACACAAATTTTCGCCACGTATTCAATGAAATCTAGTTTAAAAAAAAACGCTGACAACGCAATTATAGGATTTTCGCTTCCTGACAACACAAAATTTTTATCTGATAGTTGCTGAGGTGTTGAAATTGAGGCAAATAAAGCCAAAATATAACTCCAATGAAAGAAACCGTCCCGTTCAAACGTTACCCCCTACCCACTATGGACGCCATTTAGAAATAAAATCAATTGCCAGTTAAAAATATGTTACAACTTCTACTTTACTGTAAAATTTCAAAAAATTTTCAATACAAATTTCATCGATTTTCACAAACAGAGTCTAGAAAAAACCTAGAAAACCAACCTAGAAAAATGTTGAAAATGACCACAATTTCAAAACCACTGGACCAAATGTGATTTTGAACTTCGTTTAATGTCTCCAGTGCCAATAAACCTAACAGACATTCATAGTCGCTGTACATCAACATTTGAAAAATTTATATCTAATTTTAGCGAATTTTTAGAATGGAATTCAGCTATTACAGCCACTGTCATAACACTACCTGAGCCCGGGACCGTGGCAGAAATTTGTTTTGAAGTCCCTAGAAACCGAAAATAATATTCACTAAAATTTATATATATATATATATATATATATATATATATATATATATATATATGTGTGTGTGTGTGTGTGTGTGTGTGTGTGTGTGTGTCCGCGCGATAACTCTAAAAATATCTTACGTTTATGAAATTTGGTGAAAATATTGCGTCCCAAACCGTTGGACGAGTTCGTTAACCAGACACGTCCGATACCCGGAATATGGTTTGTTTGGTAATTTTCGTGAAAAAAATTAGTTTTAGCCAAAATTTCCCCTTATTCAAAAATTTTTGTCAAATTTTTTTACACCATTCGAAAGAGGAGAAAAAATCACATAAAAAAGGTCTTTAAAATATTATTCTATGTCAACTAGTTTCCAAGAAAAACTAACTTTTATAAACGAAAATTCGCTATGTTATGCACGATGCTGCCACATGGGTATTTTAGTTTTCTTGATTCTTTAGGCCCTAAAATGTCAAGATCCAGTGAAAATCACATATTCCCAATAATTGGTTTGGTTACCATATTTTCTTCCCCTTTACTCTAGTCTAAAATATGAACAAACTCATAATAAACATAATTACGCACGTCCTCCAATTTAATTTGTGGTTAGTATCTCACCTGTTTTAAAGTTGATTGTTTCAAAAACAAATACAATTATCGTCTTTAAAAAGTAAAACAAAAAAAAGAATAAATAAAGCAATATTTACCCTCACTAGCAACAACTTGCTATTTTTAACAGTTTTTAAAAAAGGATCAAGTGCTAATATGTTGCCAAAAGAGCGTTAAATCTTTCTGTTTACACAAATATTTAACAATTGACTGAAGTGATCTTGAAAGGGCGGAAGAAAAGTTGATATAATATTTTTAGTTAACATAAAGGAGTGATTCGACAAGCGCAACCAATCGTACACATCATAAAACAACAGTTTAACACTTAATTTAAATAAAAAGTGGGTAATATTCATAATTGGATACTATGGCTAAAGTTTTAGATATCACAACGTATCCGGTATAAATCGTGTCGTGATTGTACGAAAATCTTATGTGTGAAAAGATCCTAATACTGTGACAAGCAAGCGTGATTCTAGTTTAAAATTGTATAAGTGAATTATATGGATAAATCGGAGACTATAATAGGATAGCTCTAGCGTATGACATTAGACATTCTTTGTTGTAATTTTAGATTTGGGTTTTAATTTTCAGTTACAATTTCTCAGTAATTAATTCACTAATAAACATTTATTATTTAACATAGCGTGCGTAACTGAATACTTCGATTATTTTATTGAATTTATGTATAGGGAAAAGCATCCAGTTATGTATTATATAAATTAAAAACTTGACGTCTATTGATGTTGATGAAGTATATTCAAAACGTTTTTGAATAATAAAATTCTTAAATTCTTAATTAAAGTATTGAGGCGCTAAAAATTTTGAAATCACAAAAATAGTCGTAAATTA